>RDSH01000349.1:0-16085 GCA_009428295.1 Tilletia walkeri
TGGGTGGTGTGGACTGGGGGGCGTGATGCACCTTCACACCCGTTGACGGCTCTGCCGTAGGGCGAAGGGTAAGGCGTTGCGCTGAGTTGGGTACCTCTCGGTGCTTGCTAGACCATTTAACAACTCTGGGCTCCTCTGGTCAAGGTCCCCGAATCTTTCTACACCATAGAGCGTGATTGTAGCTTGCTGCGGTCGCCTCTCTAAACAATCCTCTCCCGCGCGCAATCCCATTCCCCCCCTTTGGTGTCCATCTTCCTCTGTGTCTGTTCTGAGTCTGACCTCCGACCTCGAAAGCTGTGGGAAAGACCCTTGTCGTTGAGGTCCACGGTGAAGGCCGTGGAATGATCAGTAGTCATTTCCAGAAAGAGGTATGTTGACCATTCAGGACCTCAGGTTAAGGCTTCAGCGTCGCCCTAGGCGAGGTGGCTGCAATTGCCGTGACATTTGGACAATACTGGAGGAGTCCATCCTCGATCGCGTCGGACTCGCTTTCAGGTAGGTATGCGTCCGACCTCCCTCTCCCTCTCCCTCTCCCTCTCCCTCCTATGGCGACAACCTGAACTCTGAAGCACCCGACCCCAAGTCAATCACCTTACGCCGCATACTTGGCGTTCGATACAGACTCGAAACTTGGGGGGGAAAGGCGAGTCGTGCTTTTGGCGACCGGTCTGTAGCGTTCAAGTCGTCGTTGCTGGCGATGGAAGGTAGAAGAGGGGGGGGGCTGTATGCAGACGGAAAGGAGCAGACCAAAGCCTGCAGAAGGACAACATATGCGCGGACGAGACGATTGGCTGAGGCCCTGCTTTTGAGCCGTGGGCGAAGCCGGGGAACGGGAGTGCGCACGCAGATAGCGCTATGGCCGTCGTGCATCGAACCCGCGTCCTTTCTGTACTCCTTGTTCCAGCAAAGGACGGCATGGAAAACGGCAGGGGCGATGAGCTTGTGCGTAGGATCATATGACGTTGATAGAGTCCTTGAAGAGTGCCTGCGATGGACGCGAAAGAAAGATCAGCGGTACCAGGTGAACAAGAAATAATTCTGAAAGGGAAAGATCAAGACGGAGCGGACGGTCGGAAAAGCAGCAAGCATCAACCAGTCTATTTGGACGAACACGGAGAATGAGGAGACATTGAGGCGAGACGCCTGCGAGAAAGCGACAAAGAAACCCCCACGGAAGAAGTGGAAACCGGCGAGGAAATAATCGGGGCTTCGGTTCAGTTTTGATGATATCGTGAGAGTGCTCGGGATGGGTTACTTGAGAGTTCGTGGGTTGGAGATTCAGCGGCAAAGAGAACCGGAGCGGGTACCCGGACAGAGACAGAGGGGTGAAAAACTGTGTTTGATAGGGTTGACGTGCGTCAGAAGTCGGGCCTGGGCGACGCACAGAAAAGGTGACAGACACTCACGCGTGTAGAAAGAATCAACCCTTCTTCGCGGTCAACTTGGCCCGCTCGATCTGCTCGGCCGAGTTCTGCATAGAAGTGAAGGGGCAGAGAAGAACAGTCAGCATGAAGGCACGCTTGTCAAGACAGCGAAGGATACTCACCTTCATCAATTGCTTCTTGTACTCGACAATGGTAATGTCTTGCTTTGACAAGTTTGAAATTTTCTTGTCTGTAGAATGTAGATCAAGGGTCGAAGGTCAGTGATTGGCAAATTCAAGGAGGAAAAACAGCAGAGGAAAAGAACTCACCCTTGACCTCCCAAATCTCCTGCACTACTTGCGAAAGCAGTCGGAAGTCATGTGATACAATCACCACACCGCCCGAGAATGTCTTGATCGCATCGGCCAACGCATCAATGGAGCTCATGTCCAAATGATTCGTAGGCTCATCAAGCAAGATGATATCCGGACGCTCCATCGCCAATTGAGCAAACACAACCCGATTCTTCAAACCATCTGAAAGAGTCCGGATCGCAGATGTCTGATGCGTTCCCGAAAGACCGAATCGGCCCAGGTTCTGACGGAAGAATTGAATCTCCTTGTCGGGGAACTTCTCCCTGAACATCGACTCCATGTGCTCCAGTGGACTCTTGTCGTATGGCAACGCCTCGGCGGAGTGCTGCGAGTACTTGGCCATCTTCAAGCCGGCGTGGCGACTGACTGTACCCGAGACAGGTTGCAGGGCACTTGTCATGAGGTTCAGGAGCGTCGACTTGCCCGTACCGTTCGCTCCCACACTGTTTTACAAAGAAAGAGAAGAAGATGAGAAACGCGACCTAGAATGTAAGGAATAGCTCAGACTACTCACATTCCGATTCGCGAGTCCATGTCGACAGCCAGGTCGAGGTTCTTGTAAAGCAGCTGTTTTGGGTCGTATCCGAAACTGACCTCGCTAAATGCAATGATCGGTGGCGGCAGCTTGCGGACATCCTCGAAGTTGAACTGGAGCGTCCTCGGTTGAACAACAGGCTCGATGAGACCAGCTGCCTCCATCTTATCAATGATCTTTTGCTTGGACTTGGCCTGCTTGACCAAGTTGGCATAGGTACCCGCACTGGCGATGAACTTCTTGATGTGGGCAATCTCCTCCTGCTGCTTGTGGTAAGCCTTCATCTGGTTGACCTCGTTCTCGCTCTTGGTACGGACGTAGGTGGAGTAGTTGCCACCGTAGTAGGCGAGCTTCTTTTGAAGGGTGAGGTCCATGATGTTGGTGCAGACGGTGTCCATGAAGTCGGCGGAGTGAGAGGTGAAGACGAGAATGTGGTTGTAGGTGGAGAGGTAAGCCTCAAGCCAGACGACGGCCTCGAGATCGAGATGGTTCGTGGGCTCGTCGAGGAGGAGCAAGTGCGGCTTGGTGAAGAGGGCTCGGGCGAGAGACACGCGCATACGCCAACCACCGGAGAGGGCCTTGGTGGGGCGCGCCATAAGCTCCTTACTGAAACCGAGACCGTAGAGGATACCACCGGCCTTAGCCTCGAACATGGCGGGGTCCATGTCCTCGAGCTCCTCATACTTGAGATCGAGTGCGACACTGTCAACATTGTCGGCTACACTCAATTCCTCGATCTCCTTTTCGAGACGCGCGACCTTCGCCTTGGCAGAGGCGATGCAGGTGTCGAGCGCATTCATTTCCGAAGGCTCGACTTCACCTCGGACGAGGTAGATGTCGATGTGCTCGGGGATCTCGACATCGCGGTTGGCGAGCGCTTCGAGGAGAGTGGTCTTTCCTGACCCGTTCTCGCCTAGCAGACCGTATCTAGACGAAACAAGCGCGCCGATTGACAAAAGAAAAAATGCTCATAGAAGTTCAGCATACACCCAGTCAAGAATGGCCCTGAAGATGTGGGAAGACATCGCCGCACTCACCGCTGTCCGTAGTTGAGCTCAATCTTGGCGCCGTCGATAAGGAGCCGTCCGTGGAAGGACATGGTCAACTGGTCGATGTGGATATCTCGACTCTGCGGGTCAGAGACGAGGACACCGAAGGCCGTGCGCTCTGTGGCGAGGGCGAGCTGCTTCATGTCTGTGATGACGGCGGCATGTCCGCCTGACTCGACTGCGGTTGCTCCTGAGTCTGTGGTGACGTTGCTGGTGCTGGCCTTGTCGCCCTTGGTCGCAGCTTTGGCGGCCTTCTCGGCCTGACGCTTGGCCTTCGACGCGGAGACTGGCATGACTGTTGGCTGTTGGCTGTTGCTGCTTCTTGGTTCTTGTGAGGGTTTGACGCGGACGCGATCTTCTTCGCTGTATGCTGCAGTAGAAAGAACGAAAAAAAATGGGAGCTGGTCGTTGTTTCTCTGTTGGCCTTCGAAATGACGCAGAGGGAAGAAAGAGAAAAACAAAAAAATACCTCCTGTCGGTTCAGAACGGCCCGGACATCCGGTGTTTCCGGGACGTCCGGCACTTCTGATGAGCAAGGCGAGAAGAACTTGACTTGGACGAGGGCGAGGATTAGCAGGACGACAGCGACGACCCACCTCACATACACAGGAAGAAGATGCGCTCCTCACTCGCCCTCTTCAGCAAGGCCCTGCGCCTCGCACTCACCTCAAAGCGCGCAAACAAGGACTTCTACAAGGGTGAGTAGTCGCAAGCTCGTACCTATTCCTCTGGAGCAGCGCTGATTCCTCATCCTCTTTCAACAGGCACGCGGACGGGCAACATCATGCGGAGGAAGCGCATCGCCCTCACCGACAGGAACGGAAAACAGCTCCATGACGCCGAAGGTCGCGTGCGCCATTGGAATCTGAAGACAGAGCAGCTCGACGAGAGCAGAATACCTTGCTTCGTCGTACCGCCTGGCCTAGCAGAGACCCAGGTATGTTCATCTGCACACCTCAACCGATGTTGCGCTCCCGGGCTGATATGATTCCCTTTCTTTTGCTGTCGATCTCCAGCTCAAGCCTTATGTGTTCATGGGCGACGCCAAGGACGGCGGTGTGTCTCGCCCGCGACCAGGCTTCCCCGGTGGTCCCAAGATGAGCCCCGACGGCTTCACCTCCTCCTTCTATCAGCGTCTCGTAGCACGCACAGAAGAGCTCCGTCGTCGAGACTCGCCTCCTTCCTCAGATAGCGGCAAGTCATCATGACACTTGCACTTCCTCAAGTCCCGCCGCAACTCGAATTTGTACTTTACGGTTTTTCTGTCCCCCTCTCTTCTCGTCTCTGACCGTGATTGCGCGAGACTGGTAGAGTGATGCGCAGCTTGAGCGAATGCCTGACCTTTTCGTCCTCTGTCATAGGCGTCGAACTCTGGGTCCTCTGTCATAGGCGTCGAACTCTGGTTAACAAGCGACTGATCCCTTTTCTGCAGGCGAAGCTGACCGTTTCTATCTCTCTGTCTGCCTTCCTTCCATTTCCTGACACACTCCCTGACAAGCGAACTTGACCATACACTTCTGCTTATCCTCCTTCACTCCTCTCTGTCTGAGTCAAGAGTGATTACGCACGCATATATGCACAAAAATGGTTCGCTGACCAGATCTCTCCCCCCCCAAGGATCGGAAACACCAGAGGAAGGTGCGAACACGCACCATGTCCATCGGAAGAAAAAGAGTCTGCACGGCATGGAGACGCCTGCGCTTGGGCGGGTTCAAGGATTGAAGAACAAGCGGCCACAGTCACAGATCACAGAGGCACGAATCGAACAGATGAAAAGAGAAGCTTCTTGATGATTAATTCAAAAGCTGGCAGGAACTACAGGGTGGCAGTACGGTTGAGCCCGTGATGGGCAGAAAGCAAGGTGAGATAGTGGAGGAGGGGGTTAGGAGTGAGGAAGACTATAACGACTGGAACGGAGGTAGACGGGGAGAGGAGGACGCAAATAGGGAGAGCAACGTGACTGGAGGAGGCACAGACGAAAGGGATCATCAGTGTCAAGGTCTTGAATGGCAATCACAAGCAAGCAGACTTGTTCACTCACCCAGAGCAGAACCGAAGATGAGCAAGGCGAGAGGGAAAGGAGAGGCTGCCACACCTCTAAGAAGAGACCATGGTGCGAGCAGAGCCGAGGATATACAGCGGGGGAGAAAGGGGCAACGGTGGAGATCAAGGAGGTGGAATGGAACGAGCGAAAGGAGAGGATAACAGCTTCACTGGCTGATCACCACGTTGCCTCCATTACCAGCAATGGCCGGTCCCGAGCTTGCGTCGCCGCCGTTCCCGCTACCAGCGATATGAGCGGAGCCCGAAGCGGAGCCTTGCCCGTAGCCAGTGACGCTACCGTGGGGGCGAGAGACGGAGTACTTCTTGGAAGGAGCAGCCACGAGCTCATCGTTGACACCCTTCTCGCCCGTCGCGAGCTGGTCCAATCGGTCCTGTCCAATGAGCTGACGAAGGAGAGACAAGTCGATCTCGATGATGGGGTTGCTTGAGCCCGAGGTAGAGGTGTGGGTACTAGTCAGCTTGCCGGAAGACTTGTTCTTGCTTCCAGTGCTCTTGCGACCCTTGACCTTAAAGTGGTGCGACCCGTTCGACTTGGTGTTGGCCTTCGACTTGTTGCCTCCCTTGGTGAACTTGGGCTTGACGTAGCGGAAGGGGCGGCTGGAGGGGACGTAGCCATTGCGAGAGTTGTCAAAAGCAAAGCCTGAAGCATCGCCACCGTTTCCGCTCACAGCGTTACCACCGTTGCCAGCAGTAGCGACGATAACACGGCCTTGACGGTTGGCACCAGTCGAAATGCCAGCCTTGTTGTTGCCACGCTTGTTAGGGGCGGAAGGGTCGGCAGGGTCAGTGGCATCATCAGAGCCGTCGTCGGTGGAAGGGTCGTCTTGGACGGCAGTGTCATCGGCACTGTTGTCGTCCTCTGCAGTAGAGTCGTCGTCGTCGCCGGAAGAAGAGGGAGTCGAACCATTGGCAGAGTACTTGGCGCCCTTCTTGTTGTCCAAGTCAGTGCTCACGGTGTTGCCATTCTGGTCGCCGCTGACAGTAAGCGCGCGCTTGGAGGAGATGTCACCTTGGCTGTTGTCCGTGTTGTGAAGGACAGAGATCACCGCACGAGCCTCGGGCTGGGCAGATGAGCTGGCAGACTGGTCGTCGTCAGTCTCATTCTCGGAGGCCTCAATAGCTGTCACAGAGAAAGCGCGAGCGTTGGGGTGAGCCTTCGACAAGGTGTCCGACTTGGTCTGAGTACCCTTCTGAGTAGCTTGCTGGGGAATGGTAGCAGCGTCTTTGGGAGAAGCACCGGTTGCGACGCCGGCAGGTTGTGCGGTGGCAGGAACAGAAGCGGGTGCAGCTTGTGCCTGAGCGGGAGCATCTTCAGCATCCTCGTTGACGCCGTCAGCCTTGTCCGAGATCTGAGCCAGGGTAACGTCACGAGTGACGGGAGCGGCGGGAACACCGTTGTTCTTGATCTGCGCGACAGTCACATCGCGGCTTTCTGCGTGAGGACCGGCGTTGATGTCAGCCTCAGCTCCTTCCAGGTTGACGAGGCGAGCTTCGTGGGGGATCTGCTGTGCGGCGGCCTCCTTGGGAGTATCGTCGGTGAACTGGGCCAGAGTAATGTCGCGAGTGTGACGGAACTTGTTGGCAGCGGCCGAAGCGGGAGAGGCAGTCTTGGGTGCCGTCTTGGGTGCCTGAGGTGCCTTGGCAGCATCTTCAGGAACTTGGGGGCTTGCAGGAGCCTGGGCGGGGGCCTGAGCGGGAGCTTGGGCAGGGGCAGGAACAGCAGCCGCAGCAGGAGCAGGAGACGAAGACTTTGCCGAAGATGCCTTGTCCTGGATGGAAGCTACGGTCAAGTCCCGCTCGCTAGCAACGTTGGCACCGGCATCGGCGTTCTTGATCTGCACGAGGCGGGAGTGCTGGACATGAGTGTCGGCAACTTGACCCTGGTTGCGGTTGGACGAGGCCAGAGCCTGGATGGCACGAGTAGCAAGACGGGCGGGAGAGGCCTGCTGGGCGCGGAAGTTGGCAAGCGTGCGGGAAACCAAGGAAGCCATGCTCTCTCCCTGCTTCTTCTGAGCGAGAATCTCGGTACCACGCTCGGCAACGGCCTGAACGGTGGAGTCGGTGGCGTCAATGTGGGCAGCACGCTGAGCGACAGCCTGAATATTCGAGTCGGCCGCGTCCAGCTGGGCGTCACGCTCGCGGTTCAAGGTCGCGGCGACGACATGGCGACTGGGTGCGTCGGCCGGAGCTTGAGCCGGAGCAAAGTTGGATGCGGGAGCACCAGCAGCCGCAGGGGCGGCTGGTGTGGCGGGTACGGACGCAGGAGCCTCATGACCAAGGACACGACGACCAAGGTTGTTGCTGGTGTCACCACCACGGCCACCGGTGCCAGCGCCGCCATTGGCACTGCCGCCATCTCCGCCGTTGCAGCTGTTGAAGTTCAGGGCGTTCAGGCCGATGAGAGAGCCAGTGGGGTTACACGAGGCAGAGCCACCGTTGGCACTGCCACCGTGGCCACCGGTACCATTGCCGCCATCGGCATGGTGCTTGTCATTGATCTGGTTCTTGCCGCCGCTGAACTTGCTTCCAGTGGAGCCCTTCTTGCCACCCTTGCCCTTGCTCTTCGGCTTAGCCTTGGGCTTACCTTTGCCCTTAGTGGGGGAGTTGTAGCTTGCTTTTGCTCCGCCTTTAACCTTGGGCAGGTTTGTCGAGGTAAGAGTGGTCTTAGGGCAGTTGATACTCAAAAGCCTGTGAAGAAGTGTGATCAGCTGACCAGTACTGGAGATCATCATTAATACAAGAGCGCCTACTCACCTGCACAGATTCAGCTTGATGTCAGCTGTGTTGGGGTTGGCACCGGCCGTGTCAAGAGCGGCTGAGAGGATAGGAGGAAGGGAATCAGGCGAGACTCCTCCAGCTGCACCAGCGGGAAGGCTTCCAGTGGGAAGACCGCCCGCGCCGATACCGCCACCGAGCTCGTTGACGTTCTGGTTCACGTCACCCCCGAGGCCGAGAAGGCCGAGACCGCCGAGACCGCGGCGCGAGAAAGAGGCATCGTAGTTGAAAGAGGGCTGGTTCATTCGGTCTGGGTTGCCATCCGACATGATCGCGTCAGGTGACATGAAGCGGGAAGCACCAGTGTCGATGGCGGGACTGTTGGCGGGGCTGAGATCAGCACTTGCCGGCAGAGAAACTGGAACAGGGCTGCCGGCTGCGAGACCAGCGAAGGCGGCCACTGCTACGAGAGAGGGAGAGAAGTACTTGGTCATCGTGTGAAGTTAGGGGTGGATGGAAGTCGTATGTGGTATATGAGTGAACAGCTGCTGGTGATTGAGGCGGGATGAGGTAGATGCAGATGCTTGCTATGTCGTGTACTGGGAAAGATGCAAAGGAGATTGCGTGAATGAGCGTCAGGTGGATGAGGTGTAGTCGGGTCGTTCGTAAAAGGGGCTGTGTATGTCGCAGCAGTCGTTAAGTCGAAAGGGGAAGGGAGGGGGAAGGTGTAAGAGAAAAAGAGGGAAGAGGCTGGAGTGTTTGCAGAAAGATAGGGAGAGGGGAAAAGGAGGGAAGGAGATGAGAGCTGGAGACCAGGCTTTAAGCAGATGGAGCTGTTGCAACATCAGGCAGCAATTGAGGTTCAGGGGCTTCAACTTGTTCGTGGAGCAAGCGACGGAGGTGCTTGGCCCTCGGAAGGGCCATACTCCAGAGCGCACCGGTCGAGCATGAGCGACAAAGCGCCTAGGGTAGATTCGCTAGTTTGCTCTCGGCTTCGGTGTGGTCGGCATCCGTACCCGAAAGAATTGACTGGCTGTGGTCACAGATCTCCCGCCAGTAATGTCCTAGGGCGTACAGAATACAGCTCTGCGCGTCTGAGGGAGCTGATCCTGTCTGATTACTGATTGGGAAGACGATAGGACGGGCAAGGCAGACATGTGGGACAGAAGCAGAAGAAAAACCAGAGTGTATGAGCTGCATGGGCGCGCCTGGAAAGCGACCAAGCTTAAGATAGAGCATACTTCACGCTACTGCCAGTATCTTGTCTTCGAAGGAAGGGTGTGACAGAGTGAGAATGAAGAAAGGGGAAGAAAGAGTCGTCAACGACCAACGCAGATGGAACCAGCGCTAGCAATGGTCACAGAAGCAATACTGTGGAAATAAGCTGTCAGCACTCGAAGGCCGTATGTAGCCTGCAAAGCTTGAACAGGGGCTCTCATGCCCTCCTCAGCGCTCGATGATGTATGCTTACGGACGACCCCTTCGTACAGGCAGAGCAAGACCGCCGCAATCAGGCCTCCGTATTCGACGCTACGGGAAGGTCGAACGAAAACAGCCTCTAAGTCTTATGCTCACCGTCACCGCTGGGTTGTGAATGCACCAGAGAGGAGGGTGTGCCTTGCGGTGGTCGTTGAGTCAAGAAAGGAGCCGTCACCCTGAACCGTTGAAGTTCGGCGATTCGGTGTTTTCCCGATCTAGGCGTTGGAAACTAGATGCCTCCACCTTTTTAGACATTTCCCACGGTCGGACAACCATGGGCGCCACACATACATATCCCGACAAGCTCCCGACAAGAGCGGTGATTCAGAATCGATCCTTCCTTGCAAAGCGACATGGCCCCCCTTCCCTTCTCGTCCATTTACATCACCGAAACTCTGCCTTCACAATGTGCAGATTCACTAGACATCGCGACGGATCGATGGCAAGGAAGGGAACACTAAGGAATGTGATGGGGACAAAAGAATGTGAGGGGGGAAAGAATGTGGGAAAATGAATGTGATGTAGGAAAATGAATGTGATATGTGAGATGTGAGTAGGGGTAGCAGAAAATGCCAGATTGATGAAAGGGTTGGTCATCTAGAGTAGGGTTGGTCATCTAGAGTACGGAGAGGGCCGCAAACGGTCGGTGCTTGATGCTGAATAGGCTTGATCGTAGCTGACGGAGCCTCGAGCTGATCCAGTTGGCAAGGTCTGTCTAGTTCGCAAGGTCTGTCTGCGAGAGAAGAAGGGGGGAGGGGGGAAGGGGGGAAGGTTTCAGAATTTGCACCGATGATAGACGATAGAGATAGAGATCCTGTTCAGAATGTTTGGGACACTCACATTAAGGGTGCGACTTCCCTTCCGGCTGCGGCTGCTCTGCAGTCTGTTCCTCTCCTGCTGGCTTTGGCTTCACATGGCCGATACATCCAGTCTTGGGACAGGTGGGCTCGTCATGGTTGAAGACGGAATTGTTGATGCGGCCAGCGCCATGCTCCACTTGAATACACTTGGCACCCGGGCAATCCTGGGAAGTAGCACGGCTGCTGATCTCGTTGCGTCCGGGCACGGGCGCCGTCTGAGCGACCTGAGCCGTAGCGATGGCGAGCAGGACGAGAGTCGCAATGGGCAGGTTGAAAAGGAGAGCGATCTTCATGTTGACGTGCCTGAAAAAAGGTAGCAAGAAGCTGCGTGAAGATTGGTGGAAGGGGAAGGATTAAAGGATGGTAGGATGGGGCTGATATGGAGTGAAGAGGCGGTGAAGACGAGAAAGGAGGGTCAGCTATCTGCGAATCCTGCTTACCATTTATACGTTTCCTCTTTCCCAACCTGGAATGGAGCGCTCAAGTCAAGTCGCAACCGAGTCCCTCGTCAATGGCACTGCGAAGTACATAAGGCGGGCGTCGCACCTGAACAAATGAAGGATACAAGTCGCAACAGGGTTCCTCATCACACCTCCCAGCTATGGGGCCGATTTGGCGCTGGTTATCCCTTAGGAGGCACGGAAGTATCCATAAGTCGGTTGCGGAATGACGGATGAATTGAGCAGCTTTAAATCGACCTCGATCGCACGGACTGAGCTAGCGATCCTGTTGTCGTGTTGTGCCTACATCCGCCTTCGTATCCTTCATTCATGGCGCTTCAGAGTAAGCCGGGCGGGAGTTGTCACATGAATGGAAGATGAGTTTCTGATATTTGCTGAGACGGGCATGAGGCATGAGTCGAGATGATCATGTGTGTATCTACATGCCTTGTTGTACAGAACCGCTGTTGGACCTGGAAGTGAAATTGAGGGTGAAGATGTGCCATACATCCCTACCTCCACCCTAATATGAATTTCCCACGGTCGCACGAAACCGAAAGCGCGCAACACAAACAAAGCGCACTTGCTCCCTGACTCACTTGCGAACGACAGACGCCTCAGGCCTCAGGCAGGGTCAAAAAAAAGGATTTGAGTCAAAGACGCTATAATACAGTAGTCCCACACAGAAAAGGTGTGAGGCAATAATGATTGAGGGCTCACCAAACGCTGCGGTGAGCAGGCTGGCCGCCGTTTCTGTACAAATTGCCCAACAAGGCTTTAAACCCCTGTGCATCAATCGGGGCATCATTACTCTGTCGATCTTGACCGCTGTTCCCTGGTACAAGACTACCGCCACCTTCACCACCACCCCGAGCCGAAGACGTAGGAACATCCACAAAGCCACCTTCGTCCACGAAGCTATGGAAATGAGCATCGAGAGCGCTGTCGGCCATCGATCGTGGAGGAGGCTGAGAATCCAGAGCGAGGGCTGCCGAAGCAGGACGAGCTGAATGCCCGATACCCGCTAGCTCAACTTCCTCGTCGTCGCCTTCTTCACGTTGCTCGCCAAAAATACCGCTATCCTCGTCGACAGCTTGCAGCGCCGGCCCGCGCACAGATGCACTCCGACTTCGCGACGGTCCTCCTCCCCCGGACAAGTTGGCAGACACCGGAACGCCGTGTCCGCTTCCTCCTGGTCCAGATACTACATGAGAGCGTGAGGCCGATCGGGAGTCGGTCTTGTTTGCACTCGCTTCAAGTGCTGCCGCATTTTGGGGATGAGCAAGCAGGATGGATCGACTAAAAGCCTCGTCGTAGCGATGCTTGCGAGCCGTCAAGGTAGATTCTGCCACGCTGCCAAGTCCTCCTCCCCCAGCAGAACTGTTTGCGGTGGCATAAGGATCCAGAATGGAGGCATAAGGATCTGTTGGAGCTGTGCCGCGTGCGCGATTCATGTGGTTGTGCTGCTGATGGCGTGCCACGGTCTCGGTAAGGCGGGACAAGAACAGGGAGCCGGAAGGATCCGCAGGCAGCCAGTCCGGATTGGCGACTTTGAAATTGAGAAAGCTTTGCTCCATTTCTAAGGGTGTATGCGTTCTTTTTTCAGATTTTGAAGACGGTCCAGCTCAAATGGCATGTCACTACTCACTGCCTGCTTTAGATGTCATTCTCTCGTCGCGACCATCCGCCGGAGCACCAAACTTCACGTTGCCGTGTCTCTTGAAATCAAAGACGGCGAAGGAGCAGACGTAGCCAAGTCCATCGACATGCACAGTGAACTGTACAGAGAGGGAACGATGATCAGTACCAGGCTTTGCATTCTAGCTTCAGTGATACATACCTCCCGGAAGAAGTCAACGATCGCCGGCGCAGATTGAGGGAGGGAGACCCATAGGATGAATGGGGTCACAATGACCGAGACCATCTCCATGAGGAAGATGTACACTTTCAGCATGTACATCGTCCCGAAGTCCCCGTGTACCTAGGCAGAAGAAAGTGGTAATTCCCAAACAGGCAGTCAGATGGGATCAGCAGTCGTCGAATGCGGGTCATACAGATCCACAAGACTCACCTCTGTAGAGTGCAGCCGACCTCGCCACTCGTCAGGATAGTAATGTGTCCGCCTGATAACCTCCCTGATCTCCGACTCAGGATCAATCACCACGCTCTCCTCGGGAACCATGCCGCGAGCAACAGCTAGGACACCGCCAAAGATACCGATGTAGAAGAGTGTGTTGCGCTGTGGTGTGATGTCAAAGTGCAGGAAAAGGTCTGGGTCGAAGAGCGAGGCCAGAAGGAGAACAGCAGTGAAGGAACCAGCAACAAATGCGACGAATCTGAAGATGGCAAGGCAATTGTCAGCTTGTTCTCTAGATGATGGAGCCCTCTGCTGCAAATGACCTCCATTGCGGAAGCAGTGCGATCGCATCGTTGACTCACCGTGCCAAGAGAACCACACGCTCCTTGGGGAATTGATCGGTGTAGCGCTGAGCAAAAGGCATACTGCTCCGCATCCGTCTCTTGAATAAATGCGGCAACTCGTTAAATTCGCGGAACTTCCACCGAGCATACTCAGTGTACTGCCGTGAACCGAGGTTGGCCGGGTTCTTGTGATACTCCGCAAAGTAGCGGAAGAAAGAGAAGAAGAGAAGGTAGAGGATGATGAAAGGTGCGAGAATGGCGTTGAGAATTGCCATGGTGACGAACCGTTTCCGCAGACTGAGATAAAGACCAAGGGTAAGTTTCTAGATCCGAAGGTGGACAGATTATCAAAATGTCGATCGCATGAGAAATTGAAGACTCACCCATCCACTAAAGCTGTCCGGTTCCGCTCACTTAAGACGGCCTGGTTGAGTTGGCCGTCTTGGTCAAAGAAGAAGCCAAGCAAGCAGAAATGTAGATTCCACTCCAGGCTCCGCGTCAGCACCGGTTTCGGTTTACCCAAGCCCACGCTGGTGCCGTGAGACTGATTGAGCCCAAGAATGGAGGTGGCGAAGGAGGGAAGGGGCACCTGGAAGGGTACGTTCAGGGAGAGAACGTCTTTGTTGAAGAGGGCAATGAGATAGTTCTCCTGTCGCATGATACGATTTGCAATGTCGTGAGCGTCGAGGCCAGGACCTAGGCGCTTCTTGCTGGCACCGGCCGCGGTGGGTCCGCCTCCTGCCTGTGCATGCACACTTGCTGACAAAGACGGATCTTGGGGGTTCGAGATGCGCAAAGCCGATATTCGACTGACGACCTCATGCCATGGGATCACTTGTACATCGGCCTGGAAACAGAACGCCAAGCATGGTTAACATTCAAAACCGTCCTATGACTTCTCTTCTGCACTGCATTTGTTTGACGGGAATAGAGATCAAACTCACGTCTGGGATGCCAAGAAGATGGTGGTAGAAACCGTGCATGGCAACCAGCCTCGAGATGCCGACGCCGAAGCGAATGACGAGCCAGGAAAAGCCGCCGCCCAATGCGAAGAGCAACAGCACGGCAAAGGACGAAAGGTGATTAACGCACTGAGGGACTATCACGTCCGACAGGAGTCCGTCGTGCTTGATGGCCGAGTAGTCGACACAACCGAGAAGGAAGGTGGAAAAGCAGATAACAAATGCGATCGTACTGGAAGCGGATCAAATGAAAGAAGGCAGCAAAGATAATGAGTACGGTTATGCGCATGGTGCTTCAGCAGGGACAATTGAATCTGGGCCTACTGACAGAAGATTGAGTGTCCGTGAGAGGGCGATACAATACGCTCCCTTGCCTTGATAATATGCATATACCTCGGCCAGGAAGGAGTCCATATTCTCTACATTGGCCCAGAGCCACAGCGCTTTCTCCCTGGGATTCATGACGCGCATGGCTCGCCTCCTGGCTCCGATTGAGGCCGTTGAATCGCCCATTGCCCTCCTCCTAGCTCCCCTCCCTGCTGTGAGACCTGTTCGGGAATCCGTCATGCGAGCTTTGCCCTGGCGTTCCGATCCGGACTGCCGAAGTCCAGGAGGAGTAGGGGTATGTGTGCCAGCGCTGGTGGGAGCATCCTCAGATCGGGGAAGAATGTCCGCGCTGGAGTCCGATGGACCCATCAGAGGCGCCTCGTCGTGGAGACTCTCTTCTTCATCTTCGTCGTCATCGTCAGGAATGTAAGTTGCGCGAAGGTTGCTCTTCGAAAGGCCCATTTGCTGCCGCTCCCTTTCGATCTGGCGAGAGATATTTCTGCGGAGGGAAGATATGGTGGAGGATAAGCCGCCTCCGGCTCCACTGCCGCCGCCGCTGTCCGCGTCCCTTCTGCGCCTGCCTGAAGTGGGAGCGCCTGGTCGCCGATGTCTGTGTCTATGGCTCACAGGCGTGGGACTGACCTCTAGCAGTGAGTCGGTTGCGCCAAGCGCCTCGGCTGAGGTCGAAGCCAAAGACCGCTGTTGGGCCTCGAGGTCCATGTGATCAGCATCTGCTGACAAGGTGTTGCTGGGCTGAGTGTCATCGGCAAAGAGAGTCTGCGCTGCAGGGGGGAGCGACAGAGCGGAGAGCTGGACACTTTCCCCGACTGCGCTTGGGAATCCGGAAGGGTGGGTCCCTTCACCCACGTCTTCGCCGAAAAGTGCTGCTGAGGCGTGCAGATCGAATAGCGCGAGCGGCGCTGAGGCTTCGGCTGGTTGGACGGCTAGTGTTGGAGCATCAGCAACAACACTGGAAGGGGATGCTTGTTCCGCTGATGGGCTCATAACTGAGGAAGCAGATGGGATTGTTGAGTGAGCGTGGGGGGCTGCTTCTGCTGTTGCCGCTGCTGATGCTGATGCGTCGCGCGCTTCCTCCTCTTGTGACGATAGCGGGGCTCGATGCTGTCCGCCTGGGACGCTGTCAGGATCCTCGAAGGGATCCATTTCTCACTTGCGCTTTCCGTTCGTGGTGGAGCTCATCCATCTCGACCTCGACCTCGACCCCGCATTGACCTCGGAGCACAAGATGTGTAGATAAGTTCCGACAAGCTCCCGACTATTTACCCTACCAGTGCAGCTCTTCTACTATATAGAAAGCTGTAAGAATTGATTTCGCCCTCAAAACATCATCGTCTTTGAGCCACCATAGCTTCACATCTGCACGAACAACATGCCCTCAAAGTGGACTCATTCGAAACGTCTACACACTGCCGCTCTACCAGTCAAGTTTCGCTTCTTTCGGTGGCCGTGTGTACAAGTTATGGTGGTTCGCGCA
>RDSH01000350.1:0-16066 GCA_009428295.1 Tilletia walkeri
AGGACCTCATAATATGAGCTCATATTTTTTCAGAAAAATCGGCAACCTCATACTCATATTTTCACCTACTATAGTAGTTATATGAGATTTATGAGATAGTAGATATGAGATTTTATGGCAATCACTGACTATAGCCCAGCACATCACTACTATACTACCATTGATGCTCATTATACTACCTACTATAGTATGTGTACAGTATGTGTTGATGTACTATAGTATGACTATAGTATACTATAGTACCCATGATCGAGCCCATGAAAGGTAAATTCCGATTTTATACTATAGTATACTATATCCCTGTCCAAAATTTGAAATAGAATATAGCATGTTTGCGAAAAAGTTCCCACAAAACCAAATAGTATATAGTATGTTTTCGCAAATAGTATATATACTACAGTATATAGGAATAGTATATACTACCATAGTATGTTAAACACTGATCACGCCCGCCGGAGTCCAATCCACAATTCGCCGCTACAAAAAGGGCCTTAAAACAACCACTCTCCCACGTGTCGGCTGGCCGCTGAAACTCAGCACCAGAGGAGTTCGGGGACTACTCCGCTCAGCCCTTGAAAATCGCCGCACTTCTGCTAAAAATTTAGCCCGTGAGGACGGCTGGATTTCGGGCAATACAGTTCGGCGTGCCCTTTACCAAATGTCCGTTTCCAAGGACAAAGCCATAAAGAAACCGGGTTTGCGGCCGGCTAAAAGATAGACCAGGTACCAGTTCGCCCTGCAGCACCGAGACTGGACCGTTGAGGAGTGGCGGCGGGTCGTCTGGACTCTGGACGGACGAAACCAGCGTGTTTACAAAGGGCGGTACTGCCCCCGTTTGGGTCTTTAGGAGACCTACCGAGCGGCTCAATCAAGCCTGTGTAGCACCTACTTTTAAGAGTGGGGCTAGTACAGTGATGATGTGAGGGGCATTCCAGGGCAGTGGGAAGGGACCATCGGCGCGCTGTCCGGATGGAAAGCTGGACAGTGCAAAATATATAGCCCTGCTTAGGCCTTAGGGAACACGCCCTACCGTGGCTCGAAACTTTGGAATACGGCGCGGTCTTCATGCAGGACAACGCTCCTACACATACCTCACGCCTCACGAATCGCCTCCTGCTCGATCAAGGTCTGGAGCCGATGCAGTGTCCAGCTCAACCCCGTCGAGAACCTCTGGTTCGTCCTCAAGAGTCAAGACCAAATTAGCAAAAAAAAAAAAAAAATCCCCAACTTAGGAAGCATTCCCGGGGGCAAGGATGCAGTTAGGTTGATCCTAGAGGGCTTCTTACAAGAAACTTGGGCGGACATTAATGAGGAGCTTTTGGAGAAGTATATTGTGTCAATGCCGAAGAGGATGCAGTTGCAAGAGGTGGTTCACGCGAGGGGGAGCTGGACCAAGTATTAAACCATCAAAATTCCAAAATTTTTTCCTGATTCAATCTTATCCTATACTGTTCTATCTTTTTTCTCTCTACTGTGATAATGTTGTAGCTGTGAATGAGGTAGGTGTTCTGATGGTGAAGTGTGTGGTTGCGTTGGTGGAATGGCAAAAAATTAGTTTTCGGACAAACTTACTTATGGAAGGTATTACAAGTGGACCGTACATACGAGTATAGTGCGCGCAGAAGGAGTGAAAGGAGTTCGGCCGAGGACAGTCAGGTTCGGCCGAGGGAAGGTTAGAGGTTCGCCCGGAAATGCGCCTGTCCCAGAAGGTGCCATGAATGGATCCAGGCTGGATGCTGTCTTGCTTCTGTCTGGAAGCTGGAAGCCTAGCTGCCGGTCGGGGATGCGTCCGACGTGGCTAGCAGCGATTCTGACCCTCGACTGAGCTGACGCATGACGTGAGCGCGGTGGAGTGGACCGATTCGGTGGAGTGCCCATCGAGGAGGGAGATGACTGATGAGCGATGAGCGATGAGCGATGAGGAGAGTATAAAAGGCCTCTCTAGGGACTGGTATGTCCTTGCATCATCTCCCACTTCCGCCACTGTCTTTGCCTGACTTTTCTGAATCTACATACCTCAACCATGTTTGTACAGATCGGACCTTACCCTGTTGGACCCATAGGCCTCGGCCTGATGCGCCTCACCTCGGGCGGCGACTTCGTCCCAGACGAAGAAGCCTTCAAGCTGATCAAGGCAGCCATCGACAATAGCAAAGCCGATCGCGTTCTCCTGAACTCGGGCGCCTTCTACGGTCCCCGAGATGATGCCTATGCAAATCTCAAGCTTCTCCGTCGCTTCTTCGCCGTACATCCCGAGCTCAAGGACAAGGTCGTCGTCAATGTCAAAGGAGGGGCTGTCATGTCCGAATTCATCAAGCAGGGATATGCAGGATTTAGATCTTTGGCTACCGTCGAGAATCTCCGGGAGGACTTGCAAGCCATTCGCAGGGAACTCGGCAGTGACGAAGGAGGGATTGACGTACACGTCTATGAGCCCGCCCGGCGCGATGTCAACGTCAGCGTTGAGGACACCGTCAAGAACCTACACACGCTCCAACGCGAGGGTCTCTTCCAACATATCGCTCTCTCTGAAGTCGGAGCCGAGACGATCGACACGGCGGCACGGACGGCCAAAGAGCTCGGAACCCAGATCGTCTCCGTTGAAGTCGAATATTCTCCATTCTACACCGAGATTGAGGACAACGACGTGCTCCAGGCTTGCACGAAGCATAGCATTCCTATCCTCGTATACAGTCCTCTTACGTTTCTTCCAATCTCGATGCTGAGTGTTTATGTGCTTTTGCTGACTGTATTGATTCCTTCTCCCAGTCGGACGAGGCTTCCTTGGAGGTCAGCTCAAGTCACGCAGTCAGCTCGAGGCCAACGATCCACGTCTGCACCAGGAGCAATTCTCGGAAGAGGTGAGCACGCTCCACTCCTATCCAATGTTCTGACGAACTCATGCTCACACTCCTCATGTCACTCTCCGCCAGAACTTCCCCAACAACGTCAAGGTCGCCGACACATTCGCCCAACTGGCCACCTCCTTCAACCCACCCATCACCCCCGCCCAACTCGCCCTCGCCTGGCTCGTCAAGCAAGGTTCCGGTAAGGCAGCCATCGTCCCGATCCCCGGATCGACCAAGGCTTCCCGCGCGGAAGAGAACTTTGGTGCGAACGGCGTCAAGCTGGACGGTGCTGACTTTGAGAGGCTTTCCAGTCAGATGTGCGTGTATGCCATGTTCATGTACTCCATTGTGAAAGGAAGTGTCCCCACCCATTTGCATCCTTCCCCATCGCCAGCGAAACCCTCAAAGTACACGGCGGAAGATTCAACGCACACGCTCGCGCTGCCATGCCCCTCTTTGGCTAGGTCCCTAAGACCCTCTCCGCCCATTCACAGTATATTCTTTCTACTTTCTAGCATAGACAAACGACAAAGTATAGATCATTTCCCAAACGCCGAACCATCTTGACTGATAAAGAAATCAATGATTACGCTGTAATGTTGAAAGGGAATCCTCGGTAGAAGTCGAAAAGTGCGTACTTGTACGTGTGTGAGGAAGAAGGAGGGAGCCCAGAGAGAGATTTCAAAATTGAAGTTATGAAGAATGGAGCCTAAAGGCAGAAAGCCCCTTCAATGGCGTCGCTTGTGTCCAGCCTTGATCTGCCTGAGTGGCGTCTCAGGCGACCCATCAGCAGCCCGGTGCCGATTCTTGCGAAGCCGAGGCATGGGCGGGTCAGATCGAGCACCGACTGACTCGAAGTACGTGCGCAGTCGTCGTCGACGCTTTTGGATATCACCATCGTCTTCCTCTTCGTCCTCCCCCGGCAAGATATCCTCCAACTCATCCAAGTCCGACGATGTCAGAAATTCACCATCCATCTCCTCCTCATCATCATCTCCCTCACCATCCTCCTCCTCCTCCTCTTCATCGTCTAGCTCATCTTCCTCCTCAGTCTCCCTCTTCTCCTCCTCCTCCCCGCCCTCTCCAGCCTTGAGCACATCCTCAAACCTCTCCGACACAATCCGCCGACTCGGAGGCGAAGGACTCATCTCCTCCCTCTTGTTTTGCGCGTAAAAGCTCGTCGGCGGCAAGTCCCTCGAAGCCTTCAACTCCAAAGGCGGCGGCTCCGTTCCAGCATACCGCGGCGGTAAAGTACGCCGGAGCGGCCACCACTCCGCAACGCTCATCCCCGGTGGTGGACTTCGGAGGCTCAGATTGGCGGCCTCGGCACTGCCCTTACCGCTCCACGGGTTGGGGAAGAGATCGAAGCCGTCATCCTTCCAGCCATAGCTCGTGATGAACTCCTTGGGAATCTGATCTCGGTAGAACTCGTACCGTTCGAGGTCACGGACGCCGGCGCCCTGGATAGGAGTAGCTGGCTCCACGGTTCCCTTCTCAAAGGCCTGCTCGAGACGTGCGCGAGCCGCTCTGGCCCGTTTGCGCTCGGGTGACTTGAGAACGAGGTAGCGTTCCTCGGACCAGCCTTCTCTGGTCGCAAACTTGTCACCGTACTTGCCGTAGTAGAAGTCGAAGCGCTCCTTGTCGGTCAAGGTGGACGCCGTCTTCGTCCTTGGTGGTGACGAGTCTGGTTCAGAAGAAGCTTTGGCCAGACGACCTTTGGAGCTACCCTCAGCTTGACGCACAGGCGAGCTTTTGGATAGAGGTTCAGCGTGGCGTTGGACAGCGTGGCGTCGTTTCAAGAAATAATCGGGTGAGCTGCCAAGCCGTCCGTCTTCATCGCGGATTCCGAAAAAGATCTCCAGCTGAAGCCGACTTGCTGCCGCCTGTCTTCTTTCAGGGGTCTTGAGCTCCATCCACTTGTCGACCGGCCAGCCTTCGCGACTGACAAAGTTGTCCCCATACTTGTTCTTGCAGGCCAGCACAAGCCTCTCTTCGGGTGTGCGGTATGGCTTAGATGCCGGGAACGGCTGGAGTGCCTCGACGTCTGCACCGAGAGGGTTGGTTGGGGAGCTGCGTGGCTGAGATGACGTTGGTAAAGGTGACGGGGCGGGTGAGACAGGGTCGATGGCTCTAGCTTTGCCTTTGCCCTTTGACTTCTCCTGGAAGGCTGGACCGAGACGGGGGAGTTGGGGAGAGATCTTGTCCTTCCCGAGCAGAGCGAGCTTGAGCATATCACGCGACCGGGAGCGTGATTCGGTGCTCCGGCTTGACGTGTCTTCGACCATCTTGCTGAGGTAGCTGGAAGCATCCTTGGTGCGAGTGCGGGACGAGCTCGAGTTTGGGTCGCGCAGAATTGCACCGAGCTGGGAGGGAGAAATGAATTCGATGGGACTGGGTCGAGTTGTCGCTTCCCCATCGGCATTTCGAGAAGAAGAGGGAGAAGTGCTCAAGTCGACAAATCTGGATGGTCCCGAAGGGGTAGGTTCGTAGCCTGATGCAGTGCGGACGATACCGTGACGCTGATTATGTTGACGCCGCTCGCGTGAGGAGCGGTCGAAGTTGGCGAGACGGAGTGCAGAAGCAGGAGGTGGAGGTGGTGATTTGTTTGTAGCCATCTGCCTGGGTGGAGTAACGGCACGAGTGAGCTGCATTGGCTCCTGCTGTTGTTTTTCTTGCTGCTGCTTGCGAAGAGGAATGGTGGACAGCGGTGCAGCCATGTCGCTCTTGTTGGATGACGAGCTTGTGGGTTCTTTGATGACTTCCCTCGGTTGACTCCGGAGCGGGACCTCGACCCAGAATGGGGGACTCGGGGCTACGACTGTGCTGGGCCCAGGTTCGTCGCGGGTGATTCGAGCGCGCTTGTTCCTGGGAATGCAGGGTGAGTCGTCTGCTGGCTCTGGATCATCGTCCCTGGTCTGTATAGAGGCGAAGGAGCGTTTGCGAACACCGACGACGCTGGCGAGCCCATCTGGACTGTCGACACTGGCGCTTCTGAGGGAAGCCATCTCGCGAGCCTTGACGCTGGGTTTGCGGACGCGCTTGGTGAGGACAACGTTGAGAGTGCGTGCCTCGGGGAGCATGGTGTTGGGGACGGACGAGGGTGGGCTGTTGGTGTGGGGAGCAGCTGTCTTTGATGTGCGTGAAGCGGGTGTCTTGTGGGAAGGGTGTGTGTCGAAGGGGCTGAGAGAGGGAGCTGTGGACGCTGTAGATGCGCCAGAGGGAGATGTCGGTGTGGAAGGCGAGAACCATTGCTGGGCGGTTGATGCCGTGCGTGTTCTTGATGATGAGGCTGCGATGGAGGCGAGTGCTGCTGGGCCGGCCTTCCTTGCGTAGGTGCGCTGCTGGCGAGCTGTCCCTGCAGCGGGTGCCATCTTCTTTCTCTGTGCGGTGGTGGGTGGTGGTTGTGATGGTGGTGGTGGTGGAGGAGAAGCGGATCTCATTGTTTATTGCTTCATATGAATGCTGTCGATCCTCAGTGCATCCAGGCGCGCGCGCTTTTTTTGCCTGACGCGTCGGAAGAACAACACGCGACGCGACGCGTCACATGCTCGTAAAGCGGGCGGAGTTTGAAAAGTTGATTTCCAAGTGAGTTGCGCCGCGTCGCGCTTTCGGGTGAAGTGTGCGTGAGGTCAAGGTCGAGCAGCAGCATACACTGACGACGCGCGCATACACTCACAACAACAACCACACGCGTCGACGCGTCTCGCTCCCTCCCATCCCCCTCCCAACCGCGTCGCCCCCTTGGACCGCGACTGAGGCTGCTGGACCTCCTCGCCGTGAAGAGATCGCTCCCAACCCCCCTAAGAAGGACAAGAAGAAGGAAGAAGGAATGGCCCCGCCCACTTCTGCCGTACGAGCAGCAGCGAACATCGGCAGCGGCATCGTCTCGGATGGATCTGCACCACCCGCCGCCGTCTCAGCCGTACGACCAGGTCCAGGTTCAGACGACGTCTCAGCCGGCCCCCCACCCTTCAACCCGTATCAGAAGCATCTCCAACCGCCCCCTCCCGCCCCATCGTCGTCATCGTCGGCAGCAGCCAGCTCGTCCTCAGCTCTAGCACAGGGTCCCGCTTCGTTGTCTCTGTCGGCAATGTCAACGCATTATGCTCCCAATCCGGCCGCGTCGGATACCAGCGCGGCGGCCATTCCAGTCCAGGCAGCACCAACACCAGCATCGGCACCAGCAGCGGCAGCAGCAGCAGTACCACCCCTCGCAACCGCCTCGGTCTACCTTGCCAACTACTCAGGCGTACCCGTCTTCGAGCTCACGGTCAGAGGTATCGCCGTCATGCGCCGTCGTTCCGATGGCTTCCTCAACGCAACACAGATCCTCAAGGTCGCCGGCGTGGACAAGGGCAAAAGAACCAAGATTCTCGAAAAGGAAATACAACAGGGCGAGCATGACAAGGTGCAGGGAGGTTATGGAAAGTATCAGGGAACATGGTGAGTTAACAGCAGCTTGGCTCTTCAGTCGTGAATATGCTCGACTCATGCAAGATCCTTTCCCCCCTTCTTGTCCCAGGATTCCCCTTGCTCGCGCACAAGAGCTCTCCGCCGCTCACAATGTAGGTCACATCCTCAAACCTCTCCTCCTCTTCGATCCCGCAACAGAGACAAGCATCCCCAACGCAGCCCCACGCAGACGGCCCAACCCAAACGCACCCCACCAGAGCCTCGGTCGAGCAGCAGCCAACGCAACCGCACCCGCCAAAACAGCCGACAACACTTCTCTCCAAGCTATCACTAGCGCCGCATCAGCCTCCCTCAGCTCTGCAGGTACAGCTTGGGATTCTAGTATGGGCGGGCCAGATGGGGCACGCGGTGGTGCTCCCACCCACCAACCCCGTTTCCTCGCACTCCGAAGTCCAGCGCCCATGGCTCTCGGCGGCGACTTCCTTCATCTCCAGGATGCCACCGCTTCCGTTGCCGCTACTCCTGCCACCAGCACTCTAGATTCCCCCGCCAAGACGCCATCCTCCTCCAGGGAAGCCGTAGGTGAGGACGTCTTTGGACCTCTCACTGCCACCACAGCCGCGGTGGCAGCAGCAGGCAGGAGTCTCCCTGGCTCAAGCTCAAAACGGACCAATGCCGCTTCCAAGTTGGGTAGGAGTAGTAACGGACACGGAAACGAGGACGAAGATGATGGTGAACCGGCAAGTAAGAGAGCTCGGGGACCAGATGGCTCCATTGTTAGGTCCTCGGGCACTGGAGCGGGCAATCTCCTTCTGGGCCCTTCGCCTGTTAAGGATCTCAATGCGCTTCACCCTTCAGCAGGTCTCTTGCAGGCTGCATCCCACCCTCGTCCTGGAGGCGCGGCCCCACCTCGATCCTCAGCGGCGGCAGCAGCAATCTCGGCGGCCAACGTACGAGCCTCAGCTTGGAATGCTGCTGCCTCATCTTCCTCCGGGCCGGCGGCAAATGGGCATCTTCCCCACCCTTCCTCGTTGAGAAGTGTACCCCGCTATTCGGACCGTCCACGTCTTGCCCGGGCGAGTGACG
This sequence comes from Tilletia walkeri, assembly GCA_009428295.1. Lineage (NCBI taxonomy): Eukaryota > Fungi > Basidiomycota > Exobasidiomycetes > Tilletiales > Tilletiaceae > Tilletia > Tilletia walkeri. Next base: position 8,349 of record RDSH01000350.1, read on the forward strand.
AAGGCGAACGACGAGCACGCGAACTTCTCATCCATCTCTTCGTCGATGATGGTACAGGGACGGGACAAGGTCTCCTCGGTGGCTGGACCGCTCAGGATGGAGCTGGTGGTCCTGCGGGTGCAGCTGGACTTGATTCGATACGGGAAAACGCAGTAAAGACGCCCGCGGAAATCGCTGCTGCTGCTCGGGCGCCGTTCGTCTTTGGAGCTGCGGCTGTAGGGGCTGTACGAGCGAATGCGGGTGCGGGTGCTGGGCCTACACCCGGTTCGGGCACTGTGTTGAGCCCTGACGTCGCACAGCGGAAGCTGGATGAACTGATTTCCCTCCTCATTCGGGCTGTTGGGTTAGATGGCTTTGAAGAGGCTATCGCGAGCGCGGCGGGGTCTTCTTCGCTCGCGCTGGGTGGCGCACCTCGACGGAGCGGGGGTATCGATCTGGATATTGTGACGGATGATCATGGACATACCGTCTTACATTGGGCCGCCGCTCTTGGCAGACTTGAGCTCGTCTCCGTCCTGGTTGCTCGTCCACCACAACACAGCATCGCTCCGTCATCAGCGGGCCGGGATGCATCCTCCTCCTCTTCTTCCATCGAAAAGGGAAAGCAACGCGAGCATTCCCATACTCACGGCGTACACCTTGGCGGAGCGAACCCGAATGCCGGAAACCACGCCGGCGAGACGGCCCTTCAACGAACTGTGCTCGTCGTGAATGCATGGGAACACGGCTACTTCCCGCACTTGCTCCGTCTGCTCGCTCCCTCGCTGATGACGCGTGACTTCCGCGGTCGGACGGTATTGCATCATATTGCACTTGTGAGCGGGCTCAGGGGCCGAGCGGCGAGTGCGAGGTACTATTTGGAATGTATTCTGGAGTTTGCTAGGGAGGTCTATGGAGGGACGGCAGGTGGTGGTGCGGATCGGCGTGTGGGTGATGATACGGACGGAGAGGACGGGCGCGGGACTGGGCCGATCGGTCTGGGTCTTGGACTTGGTCTGGGCCTTGGCGGTGTCAGTGGGTCAACGAGCACGCCTAGTCAACGTCGGCCTGGCGGTGTCGGTGCCACGCCTGCTACGGCTGGGACTACAGCTGCGGCGCCCTCTTCTGCCTCAGTCGCCCCTATCCTGCCAACCTACGTCCTTGAGAACCTTGTAGACGCGCAGGACGAAGATGGCGAGACTGCGCTCGGGATCGTCGCCCGTCTCGGCAATGCCGGACTCGTCAAACTGCTCCTCGACGCCGGCGCCCGGAAGGACATCCCCAATCTGCTGGGCATCCGACCCTCTGACTGGGGTCTCGAGATGGTCGGACTGGGCAATGGAGTCGCAGCGGGCGCGGCGGACGCGAGTATGGATTCGAATGGTGGTGCGGATGCTGATGCGACGCGTGTTGCGGTTGGGAATGAACTTGCTGCTACGAGGCCGCATGACATTATGGCTGCGCTTGGGTCGCAGGTCAAGCGGACGCCTATGAAGAGCTCGGACATTCATGAGAGTGAGTTCGATTCGAGTACCGTGACTCAAGACTTGTGGACAGAGCTCACACTTTCTGCCCCTTCTCGTCGTACGTCTCTTTTCCCAGGCATTTCGCACAGTCTCGAGGACCTCAATTCTACGTACACATCTGAGCTGGCGGAGAAGAACTCGGCACTGGAAGCTGTGCAGATGTTGCTGAAGCAAGCTACTCGTGAACTGGCGAATCGACGTCGGGATGTGAGCGATGCTCAAGGTCGTGCGGACGCGCGGGAGGAGACACAACAGCGACTGAACAACCTGGTCAGTGTGCTGATGAGCTTGAAGGTCGGACCTGAAGAGGAGAGGGACGTTATCGAGCACTGGATGTCGTCGTCGTTGTCCGTCTCCCAAAAGACCAGGAAAAGCGGCGGCGGCGAAGATGGGGATGTATCGATGGAGAACGATGGTCCATCCAAGGCCGCCCTGGCGCCTATTCCACTCCTGGAAGAGCTCTCGGCTGCCCCGGGGCCGTTCACCTCGGCGCGATCGCAGAGGGTGGAGAGTGTGGTGCGGATGGAGTTCGTGTTGTCGTTGCTCCAGAGGGAGTGCGAGACGTTGCAGCATGCGATTGGGGAGATCGATGTTGCGCAGCGGGTGAAGGAGGCACAGTACCGGCGCTTGGTGTCGATCTGCAGTGGTGTACCTGAACGAAATGTTGTCGAGGTGAGTTCAAACCCAACCAACCAGCTTCCTGACGAGGATGAATGCAACTGAACTGATCTCGTGATCGTCTTTTCTGTTCTGCAGATGCTCGACGAACTCGTGCTCGCCATCGAGTCGGACGGCGCTGATGTCGACCTGGACCGCCTTTCAGGATTTCTGGACAAGATTCAACCACGGGCGCGAGGAGCGGCGACTGCGGCAGGGTCGATGGAGAGTGATGCAGCCATGCTGGCGCGTTCGGCTGTGCCCATCGTAAACGGGCAGAGATGATATTCGGACGCCTCCTGAACTTGCCAATTCGTTTTTCTCTCCCCTCTGCCCCCGCCATCGTCGCCCCTGCCTTTCTCCGTCCCTTCGTCGGCCCAACGCTTCTGCTCTTAAGACATCTTGCTCTTTCCCTCTTCTTCCTCTCCTTTGTTTTGTTTTCCCACTGTTCGTCCTGCTATACGATCTGTTTATATGGCTGCCTTCCATTGCTCATCTGATCTGAGAGATCTGAGATACACGATCACACAGGCTGACTGCACAGCAATGAGTCACTACATTCACACGGACCATTACTTGACACGTGAGAAAACACTGTTGTATTTGAAGAGAAGAAGACAGAGGAGAGAAAAGGAAAGCTGCGGTCTTGAGCCTTCGGAAGGACCGGGCGCTCAGATCCCACGGTCCTTCTCCCGGCAGCGAGCTGTGCCTTTGGGTTCGGATTGGAGATGTTGTAATAATGATCCTCTAGTCCTCCTCCCCCTCCTGCCGCTGCCGCTCAACGAAGGCACGGGCCTCCTTCCGAAGTTGCAGGCACAATTCCTGCGTCTTGTTTGCTTTGCGGGCCCTTTCCTCGTCCTGCATTCGCTCCGTCAGTCGCTCCAAGCGATTGATGTCCGTGTCCACGCGCTGCTCCCTCCGCGTGACCTCCCGCTCCCTCATGATGAGGCCCATCGCGCAAGCCATGGCGAGCAGCACGACTGCCACTGCAACATCATTGTCAATTTCGAAGAGCATGGTTGTTGATGTTGTTGCTTCTGCTGTTGCTGTTGTTGTTGTTGTTGCTGCTGTGGTTGGTGCTGCTGCTGCTGCTGCTCTGCTGCTGCTGCTGCTTTGCTGCTGATGTGGTTGTTGCTGCTGTTGTGTTTGCTGCTGTGTTTGCTGCTGTGGTTGCTGCTGTGTTGGTGGTGCTGCTGCTGAGATTTGGGTGGCGGTGAGGGGAGTGATGGTAGAAACTATTCGTGAGGGTGGTGATGGTGGCAGCTGGTGGCGATGGTGATAGTAGGAGGTGAACACTGAACAGAGAGGAGGCAACTAAAGGGTGTAACGAACTGCTGTGGGAAAGGGCATCCACAAAGCGGTCAGTCCGCGACATCGACTGGATGGCAACAAGGACAGGAGTAACTCACGTATTCATTTCTTGTGGTATCTGCAATGAGAATCAGCGTAGCATTATCGTACACAGCAGGGAGAGTGGTGGAAGTACGAAACCGAAAAGAACCCCCTTCTGGCAACCGCGGCCCATTTGAATCAAGCCTTCTTCTCCTCTCCCTCCTTCTCCGCGCCTTTGCCTCGACCACCCAATCCCAGCTTACCCAACATCTTATCCAGATGCGGATGATCCCCCTCCTTCTTCTTTTTGTGCCCTTTGTCATTTCCCTCCCCTCCCACCTCGCTCTTCTCCAGAGCTGGTTTCCCCTGAACCACCTTCTTCTTCTTCTTAACCAACTTGCCGTACTGCTCCAACCCAGCCAGGACCAAGAGTGACTTTGAAAGAGTCACTCGGTCCAGATTTACTTTTGATGCTTGTAACGTGGAGACGAAGTAACGGAAGTGAGCTGTGCCAGCGCGGTAATGGCCGGATAGAGGACTGAGCGAGGTGAGAGTCCCGTTGTCGGCTTTGAAGATACCGGCGGCGAGGACGCGTCCGCCGTACTACATCATCACGGAAAGTAGCCGGTCAGAGATGCCAGGTCCGCATCAAAAACTGATGCGTAAGATAGGTCATTGAAACTCACAAGGAAACTTGAGTGTTGGAATGTACCTGTCTTCTTGAGGCCCATGAACAGCTGATGATCTGTGAATACCGATGCGGAAATGAGGTCAGCGGAACATGCGCCAAATTCCAGCCTAGCAAGCGTGAGACCTACTTTGAGTCATGACGAAGATCCACGTGTTGTCCGATACTGCAAATAGGAGGTCAGAGGGACGTCAGTTCAGCTGAAACAGGGGCGTTTCCTGACGCGCCAGGGGAAAGGAGGGAGAGAAAATGCACTCACCCGTCTTCCGCAGAAGCATCTCGGGCCAATTCTTCGCATTGAGAGCCTGCACCTTATGCTTCGCCTTCGGATCGTCCGCCCCATAATGCGCCGCATCCATCTTTGCGAGTCGCTTGTCGAACTTGTCCTCCTCGTCCGAGCTCGAGTCGGAGGAAGATGAAGACGACGACGAGGAAGGCTCCAGATCGCTCTCTGTCGCGCCGACCTGTCGTTTCCGCTCCTTCCTCTCTTCGGCCTCCTCGGCTTGCTCGTCCTCATCAAGATCGACGATACCCTTCCCGTTGCCTGAATCGCGATGTTTTCCCTTGGCGGTATCGATGTATTTGCCGTTCCTTCTCCAGAAGAGTTTGCCCGTGCTCGGTTCGACATCGACGAGGTAGTTGGCGCGTTGTTCGGCTGAGAGGTATGTGATTTGTTCGCGGTCAAGTTGTTCGCGTGAACAGGAGTCGAGGGAGAGGTCTTTGCCTTCGCCTTCGTCGAGCCAGAAGAAGAAATTCTGGGAGCAGTTGGGGGCTTCCTGCCATGCCTGGTGGTAGTATTTCAGATTGGAGCCGTAACGATGCTTGGTGTCAACCATCTGAGGAAGGGCAGAGTGTGAGCAAGTGCCACCAGTGGTCGTGAACATGAGGCTGAGAAGGACGTACCTCGAGCCAGTGTTGAGTCTGAGAAAACGTAGCATGTAGGACAGGTTCAGCACAGAACTAGGAGCAACAGATATCAGAGACGCGTCTCACCTCGAGCGTCTTGGAGAGTGCCTGAGCCTGGCCGGATCGTGTCCACCATTCGATGAGCCGAAGCCCTCGCTCCTTGCGACGCGCGATGGAAGGCACGTTGTCGATCTTCTTGCCGTCATTGGCGCCGGGAACGTTGCCGACCTTGAGCGTGGCAGGGTCCTCACCGCCAATCGACTTGAGCGAGGGGCCCGAGGGTATTTGTTCTGAGCCGGCCGCTTTTCCCTTCTCTTCCTCGCCCTGACCTGAGGTTGCGAGTTGGTTGACGAAGACTCCTGTGCGCTTCCAACGTGCTGCGACTTGATTGTCACCCTTGGCAGCGGATGAGTTGGCAGCCTGGAGGCGTGTGCGGGTGAGGACGTCGTCCCAGCGATGGTCGGGGGAGAGTGAGCATCCGTTGAGAGCGCGCCTGGTGGAGTAACCGCGGTAGTATGACTGAATCCTGCGTGCTGCTGCGTCTGCCTTTGCGTCGTAGTCTGCGTTGCTGTCCTTTCCAAACATTATGACTATGAGGATGTGGTCGTTCAGCGATAGGAAAGGCGCGGATCCAATCTCCACTGTTTTGACTTTGTGGGCCGCCGGCTCAGCCACACTTCCACAGCCCCGCAACTCAATCTACTCAGCCCGAGATTATCCGAAGTCGCGGGAACATTCGGGAGATCGTCAAAACACTCGTCCATTCATTCATCCAGTCTCTCGTTACATATGTACATCTCTTTCTTTCTTGCGGTTCCATGATGTTTTAGCGACCCTTGCGCCTTCTTCAAGTTCTGCCGCTGTCATCTGATTGCTCTTCTCCTTGGGGTCTATATAAACGTAAGGTCGGGTCTGCATTACTGTAGCAGTCCCATCGTTTCCCTCTCACTCTGTCCCTCTTTCTCAAGATCAGCCATGCTTAACGTTCTCCTCTTCCATCTAGCCACCTTCCTATGCTTCCCCCTCAACCTCGCCCTCGGCGCACGAGCTGCCATCATGGCGCCGAAGGGGACGAGCTTCTGGATGCGCTTCATCCTGTTCAACCTCCGTCTGGGCCAGCACAAGATTTTGAGGTCGATGCGCTGGGCCCAGCCGGCTGTCAATAGGATCAATGCAAAGGTGAGCTCATCTCTGTGTCTAATCTGTGTGTCTTCTAGCTCTTGAGTTAATGTAACTTCCACCCCCCTTCATTCAGCTATCGGCAGAGTACTGCACATCTTTCCCTCCCCCGCCCAAGAACGTCAATGTCCGCAAAGTTCAGATCAACACTCCCTCCCTTTTCTCCTCAACCCTCGCCTCATCTCCTCATCCCTGGAGTTTCTTCCTCATCTCGCCCGTCCGGCCTTTCCCCTCCAAACGCCCCTTCATCCTCTACAGTCACGGTGGCTCATTCGTGACTACTCTGCACGACTTGCACTTCCAATATGCGTATGAGCTCTGCCAGAGGACTGGAGGCACGATCTTGGTCCACGACTATCCCCGGCCACCGGCGGGGGCTAATCATCAGGAGACGTACGACGTTCTCACAGAAGTCGTATACAGTCTCTTCTCCCCTTCCTCTGCCTTGCACACCGAATCGCCAACGACCACCTTGACGACGGACGAAAACCAGCTGGCTCAGGCGGCCAGGAACAGAACGAAGTTGGTCTTCATGGGCGACTCGGCGGGCGGGAGCATCAGTCTCGCGCTTTGCTTCAAGTTGATCGAGAACAACTTGGAAGACTGCCTACCGGACGAAGCCATTCTCCTCGCTCCAGGCCTCGACGGGCGCATGACAGACGCAGAACTGTTCGATGGCAAGGTGAGTTTTTTGTACTGGCTGGGTCTGCAGGTATCTTTGCTATCTCTTTACTTGTGTCACAGGCTCACCCTGCACCATTCTTTGATGTGACTGCCGCCCGTATCAGGATCCCTGGCTGGCCCTTGCTCCCTGTTACACCGTCGTCGACGCTTGGAAAGGACCCAGCCAGTCCCTTACCCACTACCTCCTCAGCCCAGGCTTGGCATCTGACGACCTCCTCCGCAGTCTGCTCACCTCCAAGACTCGCATCACAAACTTCCACGGCACAGCCGACATTCTCTACCCACAATCCGCCACTTTCCACAAGCGTATTGCACAAGTTGCGAAGGAGTCGGGAATCAACAAGATCAGCGAGAAGGTCAGGTTCATCTCGGCCGCCGGCATGCCTCACGTGTGGCCGCTCATCGCACCTATTGCACCCGAGATTCGTGAGGCCCGGACAAACATCGTCTCTCTCATCAACTCGTCTGATTCAAACTGAGCGGGGGATTCTCTCTGATCTGCTCTGTAACATGCACTCTCGGAATAACTTTTGGAAATGCAAATGTTGCCCTATGGTCGCATTGAAAGTGAATGATGGAATGTACCGTTCGTGAAGTGTGGTCGAGTTGCTCAAAAGTGTCAATCCGCTTCAGCATGGGCGGAAGTAACGATGCGGATCTGCATGCTGGACTGGAGCTCCTTCAACGAGAGCAAATCATCCCCGTTGATATCACCAACGTCTTCAAGCCCACAGTCAGCCTCTGCAGCAGTATGCGAAGGTTCCCAC
>RDSH01000351.1:0-15653 GCA_009428295.1 Tilletia walkeri
CCGCGACTACGACTACGACTTCGACTACAACGGCAAGGTCCACCACCTCGTCAGTGGCAGTCTGAGTCCCACATCTCCATCGCTTTCGGCTTCAATTCGAGACTGCGACGGCCGACGACCACTCGACGAACTCTTCTGACTTTCAACTTTTCTGCTGCCTTTCGATCGCCGCTCCAAGCTGTCCACCTTCCCCTTCCCTCCCCCTCCCCCTTCCCTCAAGATCTTCTGTCACGGAAGGGTTTTTAAATTTTGCCTTTGATCTCTCCATATTCAGCAGTCCACTTGGTCTCGATATCACGTATTCCTGATATTGAACCATCAGCAAACATTTCCAACCTTGTGATGCTTGTGCTATATTCTCGCAGTCGCTGGTGAACTGGCACTGTGATATCTGGCTCTCAAAACCACTAGTACTTTCTGGCATTGGATGCACGGAGGAGATGGAGAGTGCGAAGAACACCGTTCATGCGCTTTAGAATCCATGATATGAATATCGTTGCAGAGGATGGAGCAAGACGCATCAAGACGTTGTTTTTACATTGCGACCCTTTCTGAGATGATTGGATGACAAACAAATCAGAGGGAAGCCTTGGAGGAGGCAGCCTGGAAGCGAGCCTCAGCCTCCTTGTAGTTGATGACAGACCAGATGTTCTTGAAGTACCTGTTTGAGGGCAAGAGAGCATGAGTCAGGACGTGTAAGTTAGTCATGGAGAACCACACGAAGATGAAGTAACTCACTCGACCTTGACGTTCTGGTACTGGAGGTAGTAGGCTGAAGGAGAGGAGACGGCAGAATGCGTCAGAATCATCCGCTATTGGCATTGGACCTCTCCCCGAGACACGCGTGTTCAAGGCAAACTTACCGTGTTCCCAGCAGTCAACACCGATGATAGGTGCGTGGCTGATGAGCGGGTCCTGGTCCTTGGTAAGGACGACCTCGAGCTTCTGAGTGACGGGCGACAGACCCAACCAGGCCCAACCAGAGCCCTGGATAGTGGCGGCCTGAGCGTTGAAGTAGGTCTTGAGCTTGTCGAGGGAGCCGAAGTCGCGCTCGATGGCCTGCTTCAGGGTGCCGTCCTCGAGGGAGCCGCCGCCGTTGGAGGTGGGAGCGAGGTTCTTCCAGAAGAGGCTGTGGTTGACTGTGTTTCATTCAAAAGTGTGTCAAAATCAATGCGCGTGAGGGGGGTGTCAGAGCTTAGCGAAAGAACTCACTGTGTCCACCACCGTTGAACTTGATGGCTGACTGGAGCTCGATCTGCTTCTTGACGTCAGTGGAAGAGACGGCCTGGGCGTATGCCTTCTCTGCGGCGTTGAGGTTGTTGATGTATGTCTGGTGGTGCTTCTGGTGGTGCAGAGTCATGCTGCAGTTACGCACGAAGAAAAACAGTCAGCATTTCATGAGCTCGTTGGTAATAACCTCACCGCGAGGGAAAGGGAAACACTCACATCTGCTCAGAGATTGCGGGCTCGAGAGCATTGTAGGCGTAGTCGAGCTTGGGGAGGGAGTGGTTGTCAGCTGGAAATGGATCGGAAAGACAAGTGGGAAAGTCAGCGCACATCCCACACGTTCGCGCTGAAGACGAGTATGCGGACACAGTACGTACACATGATGGGCAGAGTGTGCGAGTGTGTATGCGTGTATAAGGAAGAGAGGAAGATGGGTGATGGTCCTCTTCAGCTTTCCGTCACCGTCTTGGACCTTCTCTCCGCTCGCAACGACGTCGCACGGGCTTCTAAGGCGTGCTTGCTCAAACGCCGACATAGCCGAGCCTCTTTTCTCGGCCGAAACAATCTCGCCACGTGACCAGAACCTTCCGTCTTCTGAACCCACCACCACCTCCCCAAATTTCAAGCTGACCTGGACCACTACGAACAACTCCAACGGCGCATCAAGTACATCGCTTCCAGGCTTGCGCGTGCTGCCCTCAGCTGCCACTACCCCTCGTATCTCGGCTCCTGCGTCAAGTCTTTCTCGCGGCTTAAGTGGTTCTCCTCTCGGCGCGGCGCAGCGAAGCCTTCCCAACACTCATCATGTTCGCGCCAACACTGGCCTGTCTCAAGCGCTCAGCGTGGAAGGGTACGTAGCTAGATGCGCTCTCCCTGCTCGAGGACTACTCTCTTTGGGCGCGTTCAAGGCTCCTCAGAGCTCTTCTCACAAACGCCAGCACAGGCCAAGGTTTACTCATCCTTTCTTTCTTTCTCGCCCCTCAGGTCCTTTCTTCGTCGCCTTCCCCAATCTCCAAGAAGCGCTCCGGAACAACACAGCCATTCGAACAAATGCGCGCTCCTGTACCATCCTGCCCAACTTCATCGGTCTCAAGTTTCTCGTCCACAACGGCAAGATTCACGTACCCGTCAATGTGACGGAAGAGATGGTCGGACATAAGCTGGGAGAGTTTGCAGCGACACGGAAGAGGTTCTCGTATAGGTGCGTTGTCTACTTGCTCTGGCCTATCGCGAGACGGTTATGCTGACGCACTCCTGTATCTGCTCTATGCCTTCTCCCCCTTCGCCCGGCTTCTCCATTCCCACACCTACAGACAAACCAAGAACAAGTAAAACAAGCCCATCATCAGGAAAATCACAAAAAAAGTTCAAAACGGTCCCCAATACCTCCATTTGCCCGGTGTGATCACATCTCGTTGACTGGGGCTGATGTCTGGAAGAAATGGGAGAAGAGGCAGGAGGAGGATCCGTGGCAAAATGTCGTGGATTTCATTCAGAGAGGTGACAAGGTATCGCGGCGGGGGAAGAGAAATTGAGGTACCGAACAAGGTAGGAAATCATCGTAAAAGGTGAAGCGGAAGCAGACATAGGTGTGTTAGACAATGTCTGAAGACAGGTCTAACAGAAGCGGGATGGAAGCGGGAAGGACCAAGAAGGGAATCGAATATGAACCAATAAGAAGACCGTCGGCATTTTGGCCAGGAGACCGAGGCCTGACACGAGTCGTTAGGGAAGTCGGCTCCAAGAGACTTGAGGATACGTTAGGAGGGAGAGCTCGAGCGATGCCGTTCACTTGTCGCTGTGGCTGATCTCATCGCCGACTTCACTGCCCTTCTTGATCGAAAGCCGGTCGTCCTCGCCAACGCCATGGCCAGCCTGACCCAATTCTTGAACCGAACCCTCGGCGACGACAGGCTTGTCCCCAGCACCAGGTCCACCCACAACCCGATCCTCGTCTAACACGAACTGCCGAGCGTCCCAATCCTTCTTCACGAAGATGTCGTCGTACGAGCGAACCACCCATCGTCCGAATTTGCCTCCCTTCTCGCCACCACGGAAGATCTTGGCTCCAGCCCAGAGCGTAGCCAGGCGGAACACGAACGCGATAAAGGCCCAACCAACGCTACCGATAGGCGCAGCCAAGAATGCGCCGAGAACACTGTAATCCTCGATGTAAAGTCCCTGGGGCAGCGAGATGAGCTTGCCACCCTCTATGGCGTCCCCGCCGTAGAAAGCCGTACCGAAGAGGAAGACGGTGAAGAACCCTCCACAGGCGCCGACGAAGACGTCAAAGCCGTTCAACCACCAGAGTTGGGGAATCAGACCGAGCAGGAAGGCAGGCAGAGCGGAGGCGGCACCCAGGTCAGCGATGAGGAAGACTTCGAGGATATCGACGTTGCGGACGGCGAGAACGATCTGTTGGTTAGGGAGAAGGGTGAGGTCAGTCTCGAATTAGAAGCGCTATACCATCTGCTTATGACAACAACTCACAGCAGGCACGTTCAATGCAACCAGGATCAATCGGCAGACCCAGATGTTGAGCTTCCCAAAGAAGACATCGTTTTGAATGGTCGAGATCTGAGCCGACTGGAGCGTATCGTAGGCACTCGACGTGAGCGCACCGGCCAGAACAAGAACAATGGCAGAGCACCAAGCGGGCAGGGTGCTCAAGATTGTGAAGACGGCCAAGCTGCCGTCGTCCTCGGCTGTGGGGCCGTTGAAGAGGTTCAGAGTTGACCACCAGGTGAGGGGGCCGGCCATTCCGACGAGGAAGCAGATCGCAAAGAGGGGCACAGTGGCGAAGATAACCGACTTGCGCAGAACGCGGTTGTCTCGCGAAGCAAACGCTCGTTGCCAGAAGCCTTTGCGATGGAATTTTCAATTCTGTCAGCATGGACGCCATCCTTGAGCGGTGCTTTACTTTGATGACTCACCTTGGTTCAGCATCTGAGAGAAGAGAAGAGCAACCAAGAGGATGTACCAGAGCTCTCCACCCAAACGGCTCGGCTTGGTCAATCCACTGTCCCGGACCCGCTGTGGGTCAATATCGATCTTGACACCGACGGCAATGACCATCATGATCAAGAAGATCGAGATGACGACCGCATTGACGTTGTCAGTCCAGAGCGAAGCCTTGAAGCCACCGTAAGCAGTGTAGACGGTCGTCGAGATGGCCACGATCAGTGCGGCCACGGTGGGGTTCACGCCGGCCAGCAAATTGACCACGGCGCCGTACGTGTTGAGCTCGGTGATCTGCATGAGGGGTCGGAAACGTCAGGTGGTAAACGAGACAACGACGTTCTGATCGGAGTACTCACCATGAAGCAGAGCATGAATCCCACGAAAACAAGGCCACTGAGTACGCCGACCGCATTGCCGAAGCGCACCCTAATGAATTGGGATAGGGTGAAGCCTTGAGGCGCCACACGACGGATGTAAGGACCGAGGAACGCGAATGCCCAGAGCGGGACGACGGTCGCGAAAGCGTAGGCGGTCAAGCCAAGTAGACCGGCTCCTGGTATGACGGCCAGTTGTGGGTAGCCAAAGAGCAGACTGCGGGGAGACAATAAAAGCCGAGAAACTGTGTGAGAACAGAACGCTCGAATTGGCGAAAAGGGGAAAGGTAGAAGAAAGCTCACCTAGATGACATGTCTGAACGTCGAGTGAAAAGAGTGAGAGAGAAAAAAGATGCATGTTAGAAGACTGGGATGGGAATGGGAAGGGGGGAAATGGGTTGGGAAGGGTGTGGGGGGAGGAGTGGGGGGCAAGGATTCAAAAGTCGCAGAGTCCACCGTGCTCCTTTTTCAAGAGTGAAAAGGGAGAGGACTGCGCGATAAAGTTGATCCTTGTGATTCCCCCCAATGGCAAGCATGGCAGCAAAAAATTAGAGCATCACTTCGCACGCATTAACGTGATCAGCTGCATTCCCCTCCCCTTTCCGTCTTCGCCACTCAAGTCTTTGGAGGACTGAGGCAGAGAGACCGGAAAGGAGAAGGAAAATGACGGTATGTATCTCAGCCCTGAGATGGTCGATCTCTTCTGGAGAAAAGAGATCGACGCAATCCCGAGCACCCGTTGCCTTGTTTTTGCTTCTTGCTCGATATTGCCAAGATCCCCCTCATTCACGAGAGAAGGGAGATTTTTTGAGTTTCCCCGTTCTTTTGGTTCAACCTCCGGGAAGGATTGAAGACCAAGCCCCGTTGCCTTCCGCAACCCCCTCAGGAGTTTCTTCTTGGGACCGATTCCCTCATCCTCTTGCAAGGTAGAGGTAGGCAGCTGGTGGGAGTGGGTGGGGGAGGAAGGAGTGGGCATTCAGCTCGCAAGCTGAAGTGGGATGGACTGTTTGAGGGTGTGTAGAGGTGGAGGGAGGGGAGTTGAAGATTTTGAGGGGGTTGTAGGGAGGAAGGAAAGGAGGAAAGGCAGTAAAAAGAAAGGAAAAGGCAGAAAAGTCCCTGATCTAGAGAACGAGAAGGAGAACAGCGCTAAAGAGAACAGCATCAAAGGTATTTTTTCAAGGGGTGATCGGTTTGAGAGGGCGGGGAGAGATACGTTACCAGGCAGTATACTTTGATCTGAATGCGGATTTTACGGAGCGAGGCAGGCCATTTGCGTGTGCCATCCTTGCTGATGGTTCTTGTGGGAGGAGAGGTGAGAGCGAGATAGGTACTGACTACTTGCGATCCAGTTGAGGCAGAGGGCGAAGGTTCCCTGGGTGCGAATGCCGGAGAAGAAGTCGCGTTCCGTCTTGCATCGGTAACCGGCATAGAGACCTACGAGGAAGAAGGCGCTGAGGGTAGTGTAGACGAGCGCATTGCCCTGCGAGACGGAGAGCTGCGTTGTAGATTCGGACATTGTGGAGGAGGAGGAGAGGAGGGGGAGAATTGGGGGTGGCGGGAAGGATGGTGGTGGTGGGGACTGTCAGGGAGGGGGAGAAGATGAGCATTTCCCTGAGTCTTATATGCGTTTGAACCTTGGAGTTAGCGACAGAGCGAGGTCAACTTTTTCCCCCTCCTCCCCCAACAGACATGCATTCGAAAGTCGGCATGACTCCGATTCACCACATTCGGCTTCGGCCTCCAAACTCAAAACTTCTCTGAATCAGGGACGCCGCAATCTCATTTCGCTGTGCTTTCCTGGCTTGCTCTCTTCTGCCGCCTGCTTCGCTCGATGCATGGACTTTCGGACCTGAGTTGGCTGCACGCCGGCGAATTCTTCAAGCAGCGGCGACGTGATTTTCAAAGTGAGGAATGTGTGTTATCTTCGCCGTTCAATGCCCATACCGGGTTTCTACCGTTTTCACACCGTACGAAACGTGCACTGTGGGTGGTGTATGGGATCAATGATGGGCGATGGGGGCATATGGTCCTTCGCTATGGGTCCCTTCCTCAAGCTTGGAAGCGGGGTCAAGCGTTCGGACCCGCCTCCGACAGACGTGCATCACCCGATCCGCCCTCTCTCGACTGTCTTCGGGCCTGGAAATGCGCGCCTGGAGACGATCGTGTACCGCATATATTGCACCGTGTTGAAACAGGGAAGCGGATGAACTCCCGAGAAGTGAACGTCCGCTCATATTTGCATAGCATCGACTTGGAGCGCGTCCCTTCGAATGAGCTCGTCGACTCCCTTGCGGACAGTGCGGATCTTCTCCAGCATGACGTCGATAGCAGCGGGAAGGAGCGCCTGCGGTTCGTACACGCCCGAGGACTCGATTTCGACTGTGAGAGTATTGGAGACGATGAGATCAGCAACGTTCCTGTTTTGAGGGTTGTCTCTGGAGCAAGAGCAACGGGCAGAAAGAACTCACACAGGAAATGATCCCGCACCCGATCGAGCTTGACAAGGCCCTCGAACTCCTTATGCCTGAGCACCTCTCTCGAAACTGTGTCTTTCCTCGCATCCGCCACGTATGCCTCATCCTTCCCTGTCTTCTTGTTCTTTCTTACCCCGATGACGCCCGGGGGGAAGCATTTCTGGAACTTGGGAACAAGTTCGGCAGGAATGCCCGGTGGTAAGATGGTGATCTTGGGTAGGAGACGGTATGACGCTGGAGCGACAGGCGAGAACTTGGCGTGGTCTTTGCCGATGCCCTTCTCGCAGTGAAGCTCGAGATTGAGTGCCTGACCTGGTCGGAGTTTTGCGAGGAGGATGTCGGGAAGGACTGGTTCGAGTTGTTGTCCTGCGAAGTCTTCTTCTTGTCCACCGCGGGGTGACCATTGGAGCTGTGAGGAGGTTACTGTAGATGTCGGATGATGATCGTAGTTCAGTCATCTGGACAGCATTTAGGAAGGCAAAATGCTCAAGAGTGAAAGGAGAGGACGTACCGCTGCTGCCGAGGTAGAGCTTCTCTGGATCCGTCTCGCCCTTCTTGGCTGCCGGATTCCGGGTGCATTCGGTTTCGAGGTAGAAGACGACTGTGTTGGTGTCATTGCCCTCGTCATCGGGCCCCTTGAAGTTGAGAACATGGGGCGGGATCCTGAGTGGGACCAAGCCCAGGCGATGGGCGAGTACCTCGTCCTGGACGATGCTTGTGTTGTTGAAGACGTAGACGTGTTCGATAGCGACGGTGGGCACTTCAGCGATGAGAATTCTTCGGAGAGCATTTGAGATGCTGGCGTCTACTCCGATGAGGTCGAACTCGATGCGCTGTGCGGAGAGACGGGTGATGCGGACTTGCAGGGGAGCGTGGACTTGGGGAGCATGGACGGAGGAGGACGAGGGGTCGTGTGGGTAGTGGTAGGGGAAGTCTGGAGCGGACACGTTTGCCACGCGCTCTGGCAGGATCCCAACGAGACGCGCGGGGTGAATTTCTTCGCGTGCCTCTGCTTCAGCTTGTCGCGACATCTTCTGTTTTGCTGGTTGCTGTGGTCCAAGGCGTGCAGCTGGGAAGGATCGAAAAATTCCCAAAGTGGTGGTTGTATGCTGCTCGGAGCCTTTTTCTCTTGCGACACGGTGTTGCGAATTCTGGATCCACTCACTACCTTCCGCAACGAAGATGAGATGGACGATGACGAGAATGAGCTCGAGGACAAGTTAAGGGAGCAGCAAGAATGACAGAAGTACTCGTCTCGCCGTCGCGGTCACCAGCGGAGTTCATGCAGGAAGAAGCGCAGGAAGTACAAGAGCAGGCAGCAGCAACAGCAGCGGCAGCATCAGCATTGTCACAGTATGAAGAACCACAACCACAGCAACAACACTTCATAGTCACCGCGCCAGACGAAGACAACGCCGACGACGATGCTGACGACGGCGGCGGAGAAACAGTCACACCTAGAGGACGCGATACCGTCGCAGTCAATGCATCGAGCTCAGAAGTCGTAGCACCGGCAGGCCTTCTTCATCTCAACCACTCCACGGGCGAACCAGCTCTCTCCCCACTCCCCACGCGCTCCACACCCATCCCAGACGACGGGGCCCTGCTCACAACAGCATCCTCCGTACCACCCGTCGTCGAAGTCTACGAACCGCGTCAGCGAGCAGAATGGCAGACCATGCTCTCCTCCGTCCTCGGCTCAGAAGTCCTTCGATCGGAAACCAAGCGAATCACAAGCGCAGATGCCCCGGTCCTCACCCCGACTCAGCTCATGTACCAGCGCTGGCTCGAAATCCACGCAAGGTTACGCGGAAGGGCGGGCTCGGCCAACCCCAATGTCATTGTCGATGCCGAGGAGAAAATATTACGCGCGGTGTGGGAGCCCATGCTCAAGGACCTGGCTCGCGCCGTCAAAGAGTGGACACCGACTCCAGAAGTCCTTACTCTTATACAGCAGACATCAGAAGTCGAGTCGTCTGGTTCTGGTGAGCATTCATCTCCAATTCCACATCCTACTCGCACCTTCCAACCGCCAGGCGTCAAGGAGGAGGTCCTCAAACAGGTCGGTGACTTACTTCACCGCGTCGACCACGCCGAATCGCAGTTCCCATCGACTCGGAAAGCCATCGAAATCTGTCCAGAATGGGGGTCACCGGAGGTCCAGAACAAGCTCTCCGCTCTGTACTCGTGGTACAACGTCAGCAACATGCTCCGTCTGCAGATCTCCATCCTCCAGCGTTGGACAGGCAGTGAAGATCTCGAGATAGAAAGACCCAAGCACGCCGCGAACGACCTCCTACCTGCGGTCATAGGCTCCGGAATCCCCACAGAAGGAACCACTTTCGTCGAACGCATCTTCAAGGAAGACAACTTGACCAGCACATTTGAGAAGCGAACTCTCTCCGCCCTCAACCGCGTCATCGAGAAGGCTAAAAGGAATATCCTACGGCATCATGTCACCTTCGAAACGCTACAGCTCCCCTCTTTCGAACCCGATCTTGTCCAGGTCATCTCATTCCCCACCCGTCTCATGGAGGCTGCCTTACGACTCCGACTTGACTATGCAGGCAAATTGCAGGATCCTGGTATGCTCATAGTCGATTCCTTAACCGACGACTTGCGCGCCGCCATTGCTGTTGCCTGCCGCATCAAGATACAATACACTCAAACTATGATAGCCGACCCGGGCAACGGATGGGATCCCCCCTCCTGCATCTCCAAGGCGTACGACATCGTGCTGAGAGAGGCACTCACTTTCTTCTTCAAGCTGCTCAACTTCAAGCTCATGGGCAGTGTCTTCTTCAAAGAGACGGAAATTTTGGAGCCCGAGTGGAAGTTTCTGAGCACTGCGGCAGATGTGATCGAAGGTGGGGACTTCATTGTTGCCAAGAATATCACCCACATCGTAAACAAGGTGCGTCAGCGCAGGAGGTCTATGACGAGGACGAGAATCCCGCTGACCTGAAATTCTTCTTCTTCTTTTCACAGTTGTTCACTCGCATTGTCGAGTACTTTGAAAAGGAACTCAATGCTCCTAGCACAAGTCGTGGCTCAAGATCGGCCTTGAATCCGAAAGGGACAGTACCCGCTGCTATTGGCCAACCAACCGCAAGCTCATCTGGCAGAGCACCGCCACAAGTCGGCGGTCTGACAAAGGGCAAAGTTCGTCTCAACCTAGAGGAAACAACCAAGTGGATCCACGCCGTCTTCGACAATGTGCGGATTCGGAGTCGTAAGCTTCTCGGTTTCGCACGAGATATTCGGCTCCGGTTGGAAAATGCGGCGGAGTATGACTTGACGTCCCTCCGATATGGACCAGATCGGTTCGGAGACGGGGATAATGATAGCAATGGTGGTGGCGGAGGGGGTAGTACTACGGGAGGAGGATCCACTGCTGGTGCTCCCAAGTCGAATATGGACCTGAACGTGTTCATGCAGACGCTCATCAACGCCGACTTCTTCCTCGTCTACACTGAGTCGTACGAAGATCAAGGTATCTACATTGTCGCTGAGCCCTCGCTCCATGACCGACCCGAGCTGGTGCACGAGCTCTTGGCGCGGTGTATCTCGCGCAACAGGGAAGACGACGATCTTCTCTTCAACCGAGAAGGTGCGGGTGGTGGCGACGGCGAAGAGGAGAAACAGGATCCGGACGAGACGCAAGGGCTTGGCTCTATCAACGAAGGCAAGACTGTTGTTCGTGCCAGTGACGATGACGAGCACTCGCATTACCTGCTCCTGCTCAGTCCGCGCGATCCGTTCCTGTGGACAGGTCGGGTGATGACGTACCCCATGGCATTCAACGGCATCGAGCTCAAGGATCATCGGATGCGATTGGTTGCAGACGGGCCGAAGGGGCGGCTGCAGCGATGCAAGGAGCATTTGATGAGCATTTTCAGTGCGGCCAATAGCTCGAATCGCGGTGGGGATCAGAATCTCCTTTCGACTGCGGTGAACAAAGTGTTGCCGAAACGGGCTTCGACAGGAGCTACTGCTACTTCACTCGCCGCGGCCGCGGCGCTTGAGGAGGAGGCTGCCAATGCGTTCCCACTCGAGGTGATTCACGAGCACATGGCGCATATGAGCGAGGTGCAGAAGGAGTTGAAGCAGGTGAACAAAGGCATCTTCATGCTTTCGAATAGCATCATCACCTCGACCCCGCTCATACGGCAGAAAATGCGGAACAAGATGAGCACCCTTTCCCGGCAGGAATATCGTCGGGGACATACAGATGCGATGTCGATGTCCGCCTCGTCGGTGACTGCTATGGACCAGGAGCGGGATCGATGGTTGGCTGGCCAAGGCGAGAACTGTGATGAATTGATCCAGAACTGCTTCAGTATGGCTGCAGAGCAGGGGTTCCGGTCTTTGCCCTTCATGGACTCGGACAAGTTGCGCGTTGCGCTCACCCTCACTCTTGCGAGACTCTCGATCGACTGGGTCGCCTTTATCTGCGAAGACTGTATCCCCACGGATCGCAAAACGTTCAAATGGGCCGTGGCGGCGTTGGAGAATGCGATGCAAGTCACCCGGGCGGACAACATCTTCAAGCTGAGCGAGCACGACTTCGCATTGATGCGGAACAAAGTTGCGTCCTGTATGGCGTTGCTAATTTCACACTTTGACATCATGGGAGCGAGGAGTTCGGCAGCGAAGGCGAAGGAGGAGCAGGAGAGGTTGGAGAGGGAGAAAGCGGAGAGGAATCGGGTCGGGGAGGTCGCGGAGGGAAGAGCCTCGATGGACAGCGTCGCCTCTTCTATCGAAGGTGGAGAGGGGATGGCCAATGGGGACGGTGTGGCGTCTGCTCTACCTGTTCAGCGGCCTGAAAGTCCTGTCCAAGCTACGGGAGCGCGGTGGGCCTCGAAGGGCCGTGAATGGGACGTGGCACGACAGGAGATCGAGAGGACGCAGCAGTTGATCGGTCGAGTGTTGGACGAGACGCGATTGGAAGATCGGGGACTTTCCTTCTTGGCTTCGTCCAGCAAGTTGACCATTCGTTGGCAACAAGGACGGATGATCGGCTCCGGAACGTTCGGAACAGTTTACTCAGCTGTCAATCTCGATACGGGCGAGCTTATGGCTGTCAAGGAGATCCGGTTCCAAGATATCACCTCGAATCCGGAGGTGTACAAGCAGATCAAGGACGAAATGAGCGTCATGGAGATGCTGAGTCACCCGAACATTGTCAACTACTTCGGAATCGAGGTGCATCGGGACAAGGTTTACATCTTCGAGGAGTACTGTGAGAATGGAAGCTTGGCGCAGTTGCTCAAGGCCGGCAGGATTGAGGACGAGGCGATCATCCAAGTTTATACGCTTTGGATGTTGGATGGGTTGGCGTATTTGCATGCGCAAGGTGTTGTGCACCGCGATATCAAACCTGATAGTAAGTTCGACCCCCCTTTTCCCTTCAAGAGAGGTTTTTGGCATTCGTGAAGATCGGTATGCTTACAACTCCTTTTCCCTCTCCCATTAGACATCCTGCTGGACAGCAACGGTATGATCAAGTATGTCGATTTCGGTGCGGCGAAGATCATCGCCAAAACACAGGGGACCATACAACGGACTCGGGCTTCACGATTCCCTCCTGCCTTGGGAGGTGCAACCCCCGTAGGTGTTGGAGGAGGAGATGGCGGGGGCGCTGTCGGCGGTGGCAACCCGGATGCACTTTCTATACAAGGCACGCCGATGTACATGAGTCCAGAAGTCATCAATCCGGGCGGCGCCGACGGCAGCGGCGGCAACTCTTCTGGTGGACGACGCCGAACGGGCCGACTGGGCGCTATGGACATCTGGTCCCTGGGTTGCGTGGTGCTAGAATGTGCGACAGGTCGACGTCCCTGGGCGCAACTGGACAACGAATGGGCGATCATGTTCCAGATTGGGAACTTGAAGCAGGCACCCGCGCTGCCTGATCCGGACCAGCTGAGTGGGTTGGGGATCGATTTCATTCGGCTCTGTTTGACGATCGACCCAGAGGCGCGGCCGACTGCTAATGAGCTAAGAGATCACCCTTGGATCCTGGAGTCGATCGAGATGTTCAATGCAGCTAATGCTGAGGAAGGTGAGTTTCTTTCCTTTTCTGTACTCAAGAGGACTGGCATTGCGGACATTGGGAAAGCTGATACACTATTAATGATACAACACTCGATCGGATCAAGCAGCTTCGCAAAGCACGTCTCAGGCACGGACACCAAATGCTTGATACCAAAGCGCAGAGCCGAACTGACGGATGGGTTCAGAGAGACGGGAAACGGAGAAGGAAGAGGGAGGAGCAATACCAATGTACCGTCCAAAGACTTTGTCCTCGCACTCTTGATCGATTTGCATGTGGATGCCTTCGCATGCTGTAATAATAGTATATTTGATCAGAGTTATTCTCAAGAGAGGGAGTTAGGACAGAGACGGCCAAGCACTTACTTTCAAAGACGAGAGATCCCTTCTTGTCCATCTTTTGCAGGCCAAGCCGATCCTCGGTGTAGATCACGCTCTTGCGAAGTGGGATTGGCTCCTCCGAGGAAAAAACAGTGGCGGGACGCGTGATCATCTCTCGGGGATGGCTTCTAGAGAGGGACATGGTGGTGTTCGGCTCCGCGTAGCTTTCAAACCAGGACGACTCTTTGGGCGACACAGTCATGTCAGCGCTGAACATGATCATTACGAAGTTTTCGAGACTGTTGAGGCGTTTAATGTAGTCCTTGTTGATCCTGCGTTCGTTGTTCTGAGGACACGGAGGGAGCAGAACTAGTCAGCCAGGATTCATCTGCGTACTTCTTCTGACGAGGAAGAGACGTACAATGTCTGCCAAAAAGGCATTCTTGCTGAGATAGTCGTGGAAGGCAGCCTCGTTGAGCGGATTGCGGACATACTGGGCCGAGACAATGTGCTTCTGAGCGTAGCTGGTGTAGACTCCCGCCCGCAAGGCTGATTCGGCGAGACGACAGAGGAAGTCTGTCGGTTTGCAGGCGGGGAGATCAGCAATGCCCATGTGCTGGGAACCGAAGGTGACCAGATTGCGGACCTTGGGCTTGTTGCAGCGTTGGACGTAAGCGCGAAGGAATTGGCCTGGGTGGCGAACAATCAGAATGTCAGTCAGTGAGTCGGAAACAGAACCGATCCGTCACACACCTCCCTGGCTGAATCCAATGGCATCAAATCCATCCTTGAGTTCATCGATTCCCGCAAGTTGTTCGCAGATTTTCTCGACTTGCTCATTGACCTCCCCAAACAGCCCCGCTCGCTGATCGGAGCCTACGTCGTCGGCGACGTGGACCAAATGAACGAAGATGCCTGGGTACAGTTTTTCAAGAAGGCCTTTGACTTGCTGCATTGGTTCTGAGCCGTATGTGTCTCCGAGCCCGTGCCACACAACGACGCTGTGGTATGTCTTCGCCGGGGCATTGAACAAAAAGAGAGAGCGGAGGAGGCAGGTGGCGGTAAGAAGAAGGAAGAAAAAGAAGGCGGCCATGGTCACTTCGTCACCACGGTCGAGTTAAGCTAGACCGAGAACCGGAACAATACTCCTTCCGCAAAGTCGAGTTGGATACCGACTGAGTAGAACGGCCGGTGTCGAGTGTTGACTCTGTGCAGGAGATGCTTGATGATTGTTGTGGTAGTAGTGGAATGTGGAAGT
This sequence comes from Tilletia walkeri, assembly GCA_009428295.1. Lineage (NCBI taxonomy): Eukaryota > Fungi > Basidiomycota > Exobasidiomycetes > Tilletiales > Tilletiaceae > Tilletia > Tilletia walkeri. Next base: position 14,670 of record RDSH01000351.1, read on the forward strand.
TGTGATTTCTTGAGTGCAACGTGCGGTCCTGTGCTGCTGTTGCTATGCAGGGCACCCACAAATTTTACCCCAAAACAATCGATTTACTATTTCCCCCAAAAAGGTTAAAAGTGCCCATACCAGGTGTCACACGAATTTTGCCCCGAGAATTTGAATTTTTACCCCGATGGGGTAACGCACAGGAGAGGGTCCGCAAGCTCAACAAACCAGTGGTCGGCAAAATTTTAGACTTCCTTATTAGACTTTCGAAAAGTCTAATTGTGATAGACGGGCTACATACATGCAGTCATGCGCTTGCTCTCCTGCGCTTGCTCTCCTCATCCATTCCTCTCAGCCCCAGCTCTCTCGGCCGACTCTTCCACGTGCCCTTCCTTTTTCCTTTTCCCCTTTTCTTTTCCTTTTCCTTTTCCTTTTTCCTCTCTCGCTTCCCTGCTCGCTTCCCATTTTCCCTCACGTGCTCGTTTCCCTCCGCTTCTGACTTTCCCACACCCGTTGCATAGCAACAGTCCGCTCACGCTCAGATCACTTCGCCACTGTACTTAGCATTCTCTCTCGCTTGCATGATTCAACCTCGTACATTTCACTTGTGATAGCATTATCTATTACACTAATAGTCTAGACTTTTTCGGGCTTAGACTTTCACACTTTTGGGCTTAGACTTGGACTTGTACTTTTTTGCGGGGAGAGCAGACTAAATGTTCAAGTCCAAAATTGCTTTGAAATGTCAGCAGTCAGACTATTGGAATTTGGACTATCAGTCAGACAGAGTGCTCGGCTCCGGCAATAGTCGCACGTTTTCTGAATAGTCATAGTCATAGCCCGATAGCCGTAGGCGTTTTTCGATTTTGGGAAATAGTCATGGTCGAGAGTCTAACTATAGCCGCCATAGTCGGCTATAGTCTCAGCTTTTTTTTTGCGCGGGCATTTACAACTATAGTCACACTATGATGACTATAGCCGTAGATCTCTCGCAATTTCGAGGCA
>RDSH01000352.1:0-11905 GCA_009428295.1 Tilletia walkeri
CTCTCCAGTCTTCAGACTCGAGTGGAGTCGTCTCAGATTTTTCGTCGATAGACGCAGAACATAGAGCACGGAACATGAACGAAAGTGATGTTTGTAGAGTGTAGATTTCAAAAAACGGTGAAAAGCGCGATGAAACCGAGTTCCTTCTTGTTCTTTAAAATTTGTTTTGAGTTCCGCGGTGCGCACGTGCCCGCCTTCATGGCTTCATGTGAATCAGCGGGTGCGAACGTCGGACGGTGGTGACACTCATAGAAGATAGTAGGGCTCTGCACGTAGGCCAGAAGTAGTCATTACGAAACGAGGAGGGGCGCTTTTTGTGATTTCCCCGGACCCGGTAGCGGGTTATGGTCTCTCCAGAATTTGCGTCCCCAAACCAGCGATCAGTCCGCCATATTCCACATTACAAACATTAGAACGCAAATCTCGAAAGGCAGGCGGCAGCAAGGCCATCTGTTTCACAACTAGTCGGCTATGCTCATGCCTGGGATCATCCGTTTTTTACAGTCGGCCTTGACGAGACCATTCAACACTAAGGATACACTGCGGAGTTAGGCCGGAACTCATCTCCGCCTTAGGCGTCTCCGCTGCATCTACGCCTTCATTTTTTTCATGAAAATTTTCCTACGCCTGGACGCAGCGGAGACGACGCGGAGATTTTTGGCGGAGATTCAACTCCGCTGCTGTTTGAGCTCAGCAAAATTTCCCTACGCCTTGAAGATCAATTACAGATATTTGAAATATCTCCCTACGCCTCATCTATGCCAATCTCCGCCGGAACTCCCCTCCTACGCCTAACGTTTACAAAATTTCGAAATTTCGAAATTCCACCCCAGTGATGTCCAAAATCTGTAAGACTCATATGATAAGATTTGTAATATTACATAATCTTACAGGAAATTATCATATGATATCTCACAAAAGAAATCGGGAGAAAAGCTGAAATGCGATCTGAGATATCTTACGTCAGCGTGTAAGATATTATATTAATCTTACACATAATCTTACATCGAGAATCCGAAAAGATATTTCTCATAAGATATTATAAGATATTACGTACTATCTTATAATGTCGCACAGGACCTTATGATATCTTACAGCCCGCTTGATTACGTAATCTTGAAAAATCTCGATTGCGCCAAGATTTAGAGGAACTTTCGGCTATTTAATAAGCAGCTCCGTTTTTGACAAACGCCCCGATAACCCACCGGAAAATACTCAAACGTCACAATGCTCTCAGCTGCTCCTCACTCGAGCACAAAAAGACTCACAAAGGCGGTCCCCCGCGCTCTCAAGCGCCCTCACTCTCATGAAGACGACGACGACGACATTTCTATAGCGCAATCAGCTTCGCACCACAAGAAGCGCGCTGGTCAGTCCTCAGCTGGGCAACGTCAAGATCTCGTACGCGTTCAGGATGCGCGCCATCGTGCTCAAGATAAAGAGATATCAGATGCGAAAGGGGACAAGAATCAAGACCTTGGCGCTGTACAGAGTGTCTGTGAGTGTCCTGTCCGCGAAAAGTCGTTGGATGGTGGAAATCAGCCTCGTCCTGGTATGACTACTGAATGCCCCCTGTTGCTCCTTGTCCTACCATATTTCCATTCGTAGCAGCATCATCTTGGTCTCCTCCGCCTGAATGGCGCATCGGCATGGCGCGCTATCGCCGTACTCGAGATCGTAACGTTCTCGGAGAAGGTGGTTTCGCAACCGTAGAACGCGTCTTGGACCTGGTTACCCGGAACGATCGAGCAAGAAAGCGCCAAACACACGGAGATTTCCCTTCTCCTCAGCTGCTCTCCGAAGTTCGAATCCTCTCTCAGCTGCAAGGTCATCGGGGCATCGTAGAGCTTACGGACGTTTGCCATCGTACTGGAAAGATCGATCTGATCATGCCCGTGTACTGGGGATCGCTACAGGACCTGCTCGATGCGCGGAACGGAGCGCTTGACGCAGATACGGCGAGAAACCTTTCTCTTCAGCTTATCGTTGCAGTCTCCTACATTCATCGCAAGGGATTTGCACACCTTGACCTCAAACCAGACAACATCATGCTCTTCCATGAAGGATGCCTCAAGATTGCGGATTTTGGTCTCTCTGCCGAAGCTGGGATCGACGAGGACGCGCAAACAGCTGGGACAATCGGATACTCAGCACCAGAATGCTTAATGGGCTTCAAGCGACCAACGTTCCAAAGTGATGTCTGGTCAACTGGCTGCGTTATTGCAGAAATGCTTCTGGGTCGGCCACTCTTCCTCTACAGTTCTACAGAGGTTGCGATGAAAGACATTCTTCGCTTTCTCGGACACACAGGAGGTATCGTGTTTCCAAATCGAACGTTCACAGCTGAATCCACAATACCCATCAAGTGGAACGCGATTCGGTCCGACTCAAGTCGTCGACTCCGTGCAATGCCGCCCCACGCTTCCGACCTCGTCAAAGAGATGCTACAGCTCGACCCAATGCGACGCCCTCAGTCTAAGGTTGAGCACGGAGCGCCCCGGAGTGCTCCGTACTCCGGGACCCCTACTCCGCCGCGCTCCGCCGGAAATTTACCGGTCAAATTCTGACTCCGCGCTCCGAGTAAGTTTTACCGCTTTTGAAAATCTCCCTCCGTACTCCGGGAAACATCTCAGGCTTTCTGAAATCGCACTCCGTACTCCGGCAAAATTTCTCGAGTGCCAAAGATCTGGCTCCGCGCTCCGCGCCAGCGGAGTATGGAGTTTCGGGAGAGCTCCGCTCAGCTCCGGCTGGGTCAGGATGGTCATTATATATGAAGTTTTAGTCATCCATGGAGGGGGTAATGGTGCGTATTCGACTGTGTAAAGCTGTTGAGCATGCATAGGCCATTTTTCCATTCGAAAACACGGGAAAAACGGACGGATAACGGAAGAAATATCTGTGAATGAGGAGAAATTAGCCGGAGCGCTTCGGAGCTCCGGCGGAGTCTCCGGGAAAATAGAGTTTGAAATGAGATTTTTGAGCTCCGTACTCCGCCGGAGTGCGTTCCCGGATAATCACGGAGCTCCGGGAAAGCCACTCCGGGGCTTACTCCGTGCTCAACCTTATTTTAATCATTAGGCATAAAGCAGAGTGGTGGCGATGCATGCTGATCGCCTGGCCAGACAAAGAAGAAGCCAAGCGGCAGATGATACTCAGCTACTCACTCTTTGGACATCTACTGTTCTTTGTGCAGGCCTCGAGGACAAAGGCAAATGTGTTGTTGATTGTGGAAAGGAATGATCCGCCGCGCTGACCGAGACTCATGGTCATGTCAGCGTCCTAAGAACTAGATTACGAAACCTCACCCGCTCTAAGCGAGAAATGCTCAGCATGGTAAACCGTTTAGTTTCGCAAGAGCACCAGGCACCGCAAAGCTCCCCTGGTCCAGCGCCTTCCCTTCACAGACAGGCTCATCACCGCCGCTAACCCCAAGGCCCACGCACCGGGTACTCAAGCCCCTATCTGCCAAGGCGCTTGTTGTGAAAGCATGCGCCGCCATCCTCTCTTACAAGCCCGAATCCGCGTGGAACAAGCTCAAAGAACATCCAATTGAGCACATTGTCCGCGCAGAACGCTCTCTTCTGTCAGGAGACTGAATTTTGTCGGTCGGAACGGTGGGATGCGCCAACAACCTTCTCCACGCCCGTTGTTGCACTCATGGATGTAGATGAACACATTGACTCCATTGAAGGCCGATAGCGGAGAATGTGACGTGACCCATCAGACTTCGTACCGGGAGGGCATGGAGGGGTCTTACTTCTTTCTCTGTGTTGATCTCTCTCTCATACTGTACTGTTATGTTCTTCCGAATAACAACCATTCACATTCGTTCGATCTCAACAAGTCGTCAGCACAAGTCGTCTTACAACTGATAGCTTTGCTCCTCGCGCGTCTCGCAGGACCCTGACCATGTCAGGCAAGCTCGCGCGACCTGCACGTCAAACTGGAATAGTCAGGACCCCGACCAGTGAGCAGTAAGTAACTGAGTCGGTGCTCTTACTTGTAGGTCGCTTGGGAGTGTCTCCTAAGTACGCCTACAAACTCATAAAGTTAGTGCTCACCACGCTAGTCCTCTTATCTCCCTCGCCAGGAGATGGATTCTTCGCGGGACTTGGCCGATCCCAACGCGGTTAGGGGCTCCGTTCAAAACCTCAGCAGAGGCGGAAGCGGTATTCCAGTTCGAGTGCGCGCAGGGCGTGGCTCGGACTACCGGCAAGCAGACGCTCCCCATCCCCTCGACCCGGACGCTCTGAACTCCTCGCCGGGGTCATCACGCCCAAGACTCGACGCAGAGATAGAGGTCGGAATCGAGCGAGAGGGACCGTCTCACGGAGACACGGCTGGGCTGGCCTACGAAGACGAGTACGGTGAAGAAGAGTTTGACCGCGCTCACTCGGAGATCGACGCGTCCTACGTCAGCGGTCTCGTTCGGGTGGCCGTCCAGGAGTCACAGAACAGTCTGGCTCGGGTTCTCCAGATGTTGCAGGAGGAGGTCAAGGGACTACGGCAAGAGGTCGTCCGCAGCCGGGATGCACCAGTTCCGACACAAAACGGTGGTACCCGCGCTTCGGTCAATCGCTCAGAAGCCGCTACGCCAAGGTAAAGTCGTACAATGCGTCCACAGCACGGTCCGACGGTCTTTTTCATGCCCCGTCCATCCGACGCAGCGTCAAACCTCATGCTGGGCGCCGAGTCCGCAACGCGCGCACCTAGTTCTAACGCTCGCGTTCCCCCCATCTTCTGCCGGAGTACAACGGCGCGGCGACGGCCAACATCGAGAACGAGGCGGAGGACGGACTCACTTTCCGCAGCGGCGGCAGCTACAGTCGCGTACAACTAGACCGACCCAAGGCAAAGGACATTGGAATCTTTGACCCAAAGATACACATCGTCTTCAACTGGTGGCGAGGTCTGGCCCAGTTCAATCAATTCAGCCAGCATACCGAAGAAGAGATGATGGCGGCCATCTCAGGATGCTTCGCCGGTTCAGCTCCAAACTGGTTCGCCAGTCTGGCACCTCCCCCTCGTTCTCTCCTGGAGCTACGCGTCAAAGTCTTCAAGGCGTACAGCCGCCCCGAGACGCAGATCTTGCAGCTGCTCGAGGAGAAGAAGTTCGTCCCTTCGCAAGGATCGTTGGCAGACTATCTTGACGAGAAGTACAGCTTGGTCACGGAGCTCCACTCGGCAAGAGCTATCAACCGCGGAACGCTAGGCACAGATCCCAGATCTCTGAACGCAGTCATGACAACAGCAACAGTCCGCGATGCCATTGAGCTCACTCACGCAGGACTGCCGGCTTATTGGGGAACTGTGCTGGACGGCTGCGCCAAGACGGCGGAGGATTGGACGGACTACCGGTCTTCAATGCTGGCAAACGAGAGGCGGACTCGACAGGCCCTTGCCGAGTTGATTGCAAAAATGGCGCCAGCCAACGCAGCTCTCTCACGACAACGTTCCACAGCGTCCGAGAATGTCAGCTTTCCCGCACGACAGTGGAACGCGTCGGCTCCCTCTCGCCCCCCCATATCACAACCTCGCATTCAGGAAGGGCCAGCAAGCCGAGACCGGGAGCTGGGGCTATGTTTTCATTGCAAATTACCGGGCCATCTGAAGAGGGACTGTCCAAAGTTGAAAGATGCAGTACAAGTTGTTCGAAACACGCTGGTAGCCCTAGAGTCCGGTACAGATGAACAGCGTGACGCTGTCAATCAGGAAGTTCTATCTCGCTCCACACCGCCACCCACACGCGAATATCCTCAAGGAGACGACGACGCTTCTCGCGCTCATAACGCTCGTGCGGTAAGGGTGTCGGGGTACGAATCATCAAACTCGGACGAGGAAGAGGCGTGCACGTAGTACGTCCGTGGTGTGAGCAGGGCCGCAGCGTCCTCATCGGTCTTCTCCGATCGATCGGCCGGGCAAAAGGCACAGAAGCGTCGTTGCCCACAAGGTAGCCGTATACATTGGTGACGCGCGCGATCGATACAAGCTTCACGTCGACGGAGGCTCCTCCTTGAGCATGATCACTCCAAGTGCTCTTCGATCCATTGCCCCGTTTGCCGAAGTACACTCTCCCGAACCGCTCAAGATCAAAGGATACCGAGGCAACGACCATCAACGGACGACGGGAGTAGTCGTGCTGCCGGTGTCGTTCCCCACGTCGAACAGGTCTGCGCCGGTCGACTGTCGTTTCGAGTTCCACGTGGTCGAAGACTGCACTGAAGGCTGGATCTTGGGGGTAGACAACATGAAGATCGATGGTATCGATGCGAGGTCAAGGGAGGAGCGCCTGGAGTTCGAAAAGCGCCCGGATGCGGAAGTCAAGCTGCTTCAAGCTATTGATGAGGCTCCTGTCGGCGCACATCTCCTTTGCGGCGAGGACACCATGGTCCAGCTTCGGACCACATCCTTCATCAAAGTTCAGACCGTAGCGGAGGACTTGGTGGTGCAGCCTTGGCTGTTCGTCGGGAAAGAGGTGAAGTCGGGCGTCGTGGTCGGACCCAAAACGCAAGTGGCCGAACTTCGCAATGAGGCCGATACCCCTCTTGTGCTCAGAGACGGAGACCCACTCGGAGACTTGGTGCCCGTGGATTGCGAGTTCAAGTCGATCTGTGACATGCACGAGTGCCGAGGGTCCATGGACGCGGCGGGACAAAAGGAGGTCGATGAGATCTTGTGAGGGGTTGCCGAGGTCCGAGCGCTGAGCGACTTACGGGGATGGTCTGAGCGTCAAGTCGAAGCAATGCGAGTCACGCTCACGTACGCCGAGCTCGACGGAGTCGATGTCCTCCCCGAGATTGACCTCAAGCTGCCGACCGAGTCTGGAGCAGACTGTGAAAGCTTCGAGCGGTCTAAGCGATGAGCAGCGAACCCAACTCATGCGCGTACTCGGTAGCCATGCAGTCTGGCCAACTTGCTCCCGTCCCATTGGCACTTACGAGTTTGGAGAGGTTACCCTCAACCTTAAGCAGGATCAGAAGGACTGGGTCCACTCGGAGCCACCTCGGCGGACTTCTCGGGCGCAACAAGAGGTGATAGATGAGACCCTCGCCGAGCACGATGCCCTGGACATCTCTGAACCTTCGACGGGAGCGTACGCGTCGGGAGTAGTACTGGTGCAACAGCGAGACAAGATACGGTTCTGCAATGATTACAGACCGCTGAACCGAGTCACTGTTGAGGACTACTATAGCATGCCCACGACAGACGTCGTCTTTGACCATCTCGGCAAGGCTAAGTACTTCGCGGTGGTGGACCTAAACAAGGGCTACTACAAGTTCCTGCTGCAGGTTAGGTCAATGTACACTTTTCCCTCCGTTTGCCCATGGGTTGGTACAGACCACCCGTCATTCATTCATCCGTTTGTCCCGAAAGAAACGCTCCCTCTGTCCATGATTAAGGTACAAGTCCTCCAAGATTCCAGTCCGTGCCCCCGTCTTTTTGGCCCGTTTGCCCGCCATTCTGCTACTCATCACCCACAATCTTTCCACGTTTGTCCTTGTTCTTGCATACTTCGGTCTCGCATTTGGTCCGCTCCCCCGCCTTGCAAAAATAAAAAGTCCTCAATATTAAAATTGAAAGGGTGTGCACCATCTCCGTGCATAGCACATCGGTGTACTGACTACTGACTGATGCAAGGCCCTCTCCATCAGGCACCAGGAATCAGGCGCCAGATGCCTGATGTCCCCCCATCTCTCTCTCCCATGCCCCAGCAAGCAAACAATACCTTCATGCCCTACGCAAATCTTTTCGATGGAGAATACCTGAAATTCTCTGTCTAATTCAAGCGGGGGAACGGAGCATGAGAGCGGCCGAGAGGTGGTAATATTGGGTCAGATGTAGTAAGAGAAAATGGGCGTAAGGATGGCTCGTGGTGGACAGATGAGGAAGAAAGAAGGACAGAGGGACTGCTGTCTATGGACGCATGACGGGGGAACGGCGGAGGATCTTGGGCAAATGTATCATAATGATGGCTCAGAGGGGTGGGCCTAAGCAGGTGTACGGACCAATCAATGGGCCAGTGGACCAACCCGGTGGACGTTGTCACATTTAGCGTTCCTATTAGACCGTGCCTCTCGGGATCTGACGAGATTTGTTACACTCCGGGGGTTGAGACGATACAAACGGATGCCTTTTGGGCTGAAGTCGGCGCCGGCTTGGTTTCAGCGGGCCATGGACAAGACCTTGGGGGCGGCGCGCTGGGACTACGCGATCGCCTATCTAGACGACATCGTCGTCTTCTCGGACACCTTCGAGGACCATCTTTACCATGTGGACAACGTTCTCGCGGCATCGGAGAGCGCAGGACTGACAGTATCACCGTCAAAGTGCTACTTCGGTTACGACTCAGTGTCGCTGCTCGGCTTCAAAGTCAGCTCCTTGGGGTTGATGACGGACGAAGAGAAAACTCGTGCCGTTCTGAAGTTCCCCGAGCCCGCGAACGCTGTCGAAGCCCGGCGGTTCTTCGCTATGGCAGCATGGTACCGTCGGTTCGTTCCAAACTTTGCGTCTCGTGCTCGGCCTAAGGATGAGCACGGAAGGCCCCGGAATTTTTCGGGTTCCGGGAGGGGTTCCGCAGCTATTCCGGGGCTTTTCAAGACACATTCCGTGTTCCTGGAGATTCAGTACCCTATCTTGTACAGTATTTCGGGTTCCGGGGAAAACACTGTGTGCACCGTTCTGGAGCTTCGGCTTCCGTCAAAATCAAGGCTTCCAAAAAATTTCGTTCCGCATTTCGGGGCCCCGGAATGCGAGATTCCGCGAAATTCCGGGAGGTTCCGGGACTCCCCTCTATGATCAAAAGATGATCCAAATGTGGGCCACCCCTTCGTAAGCATACCTTGTAGTCGTCCGCAGTGTGTATAGAGGCCCTGTCGTACTCTCATTCGGTCATTTGACAGCTGAGCCCTGTGGATGTGCTTCTCTCTGGGCCGCATAAGTAGTCATGAGACCACGTGTCTGGGTCTCATCATATGTGAAACTTGGACCTGGAGTCTCATCATTCGACGAGACCCCAAATGAAACTCTTCATCACGTGACCCCCGAAATCTCCCGGAATTCCGCGAAATTTCGGGGAAATGAGCCAGTTCGGCCACACATTCCGGGTTCCGTACTTTTTGACGTGAGTCGCCGATGTCGATTCCGGCTTCCGCATCAGCGTGCACGGAATATTCCGGGTTCCGGGTGAGTAGCCTGAAAGTGTCAAAACACCAAATTTTGCATTCCGGCTTCCGCCGGAATATTTTGCGGAAGGCCCCGAAATTCCGGGGAGCTCATTTCGGGGCCTCTCCGTGCTCATCCTTAGCTCGGCCCATCAACGCGTCGTTTGTGGGAGAGGGTTTTGTATAGGGGGAGAAGGAGAAGGAGGCCTTCCAGGACATTTGATCGGCGATCGCAACAGCGCCGGTCCTGGATCGCCCGGACTTCGGTAAGCCGTTCGTGCTTGCCGTTGACGCGTCGAAGCTGAGCTTGGGAGGAGTGCTGTCGCAGTTGGACGAGTCGGGCAAGGAGAGACTGGTGCTGTTCCTTTCTCGCCAGACCAGCGAAGGTGAGAAGAAGTACGCTCCAACCCATCTCGAGTTGATGGGCGTCTGGTGGTGTGTCAAGAAGCTCCATCATTACTTCGACGGCCCCGTAGTTGAAGTAAAGACGGACCACAATGCGCTGAAGTGGCTATGGGATCTCAAGCCAGCGGAGATGTTCGAGACCAGAGTGCAAAAGTTCAAAGCTGCGCTGGCCCCACTAGAGGGCAAGATTAAGTTTTTATACTCCAAGGGTAACGACAATGTGGTGGCAGACGCACTGTCACGCGCTCCTCTCCCATACAGATACAGAAACACCCAAGAACATGACGTCGACCTGACTATCAAGGCCATCGAGTTCGACCGGGCTAGGGTACAGTGTGCCTCCTCATGCGCCAACAAGGCCGTCCGGTCCATCAGTGTTCTACGGCTCGGTGAGGAGGAGTTGGAGTCATGGGACAAGGCACATATGGCGAGTTCTCGTTGGCGTCGGATTTGGACAATGGCTCTGGAGCGCAGATCAGTGTTGGAAGAGAAAGGGGAACAGGTGGAATTCGAGGTGAAGGACGAGGGAGTCGGGACGAAGGATAACGGGTCCGAGACCTCTGGGTCCTCCTCGGAAGAGGAGCGTTCAGAGGGCGGAGGTGCAAAGGTGGACTCGGTAAAGGAGATGGACGGTACGAAGGTGGCAGTGGCAGGCTCGACTGTCGAAAAGGGAGGTTCGGAAAGAGGCGGACCGGACAAGGGAAGATCGGATCAAGTAACTCCCACCACGAGCGTCCTCCCCACTCGACAGTTGCGGCCTCGTCGCGTGCTGGCAGTGCACAGGGGCAGCGAAGACTCGCTCTTCTTCGTCCAGGATCGGCTGCTGTTTGTCCGCTTCGAGGACAACGTGGTCAAGCTGTGCGTTTCACGCTCAAAACTGGAGCAGCTCATACACGAGTATCATCACACCATGCGGACAGGGCATCCATCCGCCGCTAGGACAGCAGACAGCATGTCCGAACACCTGTTCGCTCACGACCTCGCACAGCGGGTCACAGCCCACGTGCAGCCTGCAGGCGTGTTACGAGTGTCAGTCCAACAAGCCGCGGCGACACAAGGAGTACGGAGATATGGAACCCGTGGTGACGCCGTACGAGATCTTCCACAGTTGCGGAGTAAACTTCGTCTCGGGCGTTCCGAAGACAAAGGACAGCTACGATGCGATCATGGTGGTAGTGGACAAATACACACGTTTTGTGTTCTTCATCAAAGCAAAGGTCACGGACACGGCGAAGATCGTGGCTCAACGGTTTCCTGAGCACGTATTCCCCACGACCGGACTGCCCAAAGTGCTAGTCAGCGATCGCGATCCCCGCTCCACCTCGGAATTCTGGTCGTGTCTCACGAAGTCTTTGGATATCAAGCTGCGAAAGTCCACAGCCTACAATCCCCGTCCCCCAAACCGTGGGCTGGTCAAACGTCTCAATCAACAATTGGAGAGCATGCTCCGGCATTACGAGGCCATCGATCAACACGACTGAGATTCAAAGCTGACGCCCCTTGTCATGGCGTACAACTCTCAACGACAAGAAAGCACGGGGCAGACACCATTCAAGTTAGCATTTGGACGAGACCCGGTCCTGTTTCCGCTCCGGAAAGCTGTGCTAGCCGCAGGTGATCGCCCTCAAGCGACCGTCGCCGGTCTTCTGGCGATTCACCGACGCCCAAGACTCAGCAGCTCTGGCTCGAGAACGGCAGCGGCGAGCCTATAACGATCGTCATATGCGTATGGAATTCCAGGAGGGCGACGCAGTTATGGTCAATGTCAAGAACTATCGGATGCGCTTGGATCCGACAGACCAAGCCAAAGCGAAGCTGTCCGCACGGTACATTGGTCCATTCAAGGTCAAGAAACGAGTTGGTCGTTTAGCCTATGAGCTGTATGTCCCGGAATGGTTCACGGCTCACCCTGTTCTGCCGATCACGGCGCTGGAACCTTTCAAGGGCGACCCGGATCATTTCGTGCCTCGGCCACAAGCAGGCATTGCGGAGGAGGGTGGAGAGGATGAGCTGCGCGTGAAGGGGTTTCTGGGGCGACGACCGTCTGTGCTCCTGGAGGGAGCAAGGTTTGATTATCTGGTGGAGTGGGCAGGGCTTGAGCCCACCTGGCAGGCGGATATGAAGCTACCTGGGCTTAGATGGGCCCAACGGCGCTTCGAAAAACGCGCTCGCAATGAACTAGCGCTTCGGAGGCTGCGGCAACGAGATATCATCGTCTTGCCTGAGGGAAACGCGCACCCGACGCGCTGGCGGAAGCAGAAACGGCCTGAATGGCACGGTGCCTCGCGCCGACGCGAGGATGGTAGTTGGGGGGGGGGGGGGGGGGGGGGGGGGGGGGG
>RDSH01000353.1:0-15325 GCA_009428295.1 Tilletia walkeri
GTGAGGTGCGGCGCGTTGGTTCACGCGGTGGTGTTTTGATGCGATGACGTCATGTGAAGAAAATTTTCTTCACCGGGAAAAAACACCAAAAGTTGACCAACATGGGAATCGATCCCACGCACAATGGGGATAGCAAAACGAAACAAACCAAGACATCAACATACAAACCACTTGGCAGAGAACCAAGGACTTGAATATCAATGTTTTCAGCTAGTCAAAATGATCATATCATGATGGTTCCCAGTCCTCAAGTTGGAAAAGCTGGTAACAACAGAGTGATGATCACACGTGACTAGAGGATATGTAGAGGAGTATAATGTAGCTGTGAGGGTTATATGTATAATCCTTACAGAGAACAACTAGCATTGCAGGCTGCAGCGACGCGTCTGGACGCGGTGGAGCGCGTTCAAAACCTCGCGACACTGTGTTGCAAAATCTCGCGACACCGTTCTGCAGCTTTAAAATCCCTCAAAGCCATGCTAGCCGGCTGACAGCTGGAATATAGTTTTGCGGGCGTATGGCTTATGCCTTATGGGTTTAAGGTCAATCTCCATACAGACCCACTGGGTTCCTGTCCCTGCTATAGATTTGAGAGGGGTTATGGCCCAAGAGGCTATGGTTTAAGAGGGAGTCTACTAAGGATGAGCACGGAAGGGCTCCGAAATGAGCTCCCCGGAATTTCGGAGCCCTCCGCGAAAAATTCCGGGGAGCCCGGAAGCCGGAATGCAAAATTTGGTGTTTTGACAATTTCAGGCTACTCACCCGGAACCCGGAATATTCCGTGCACTCTGATGCGGAAGCCGGAATCGACATCGGCGACTCAATTCAAAAAGTACGGAACCCGGAATGTGTGGCCGAACTGGCTCATTTCCCCGAAATTTCGCGGAATTACGGGCGATTTCGGGGGTCACGTGATGAAGAGTCTCGAATTCCAGAAGATGCTCGCAGACGGCACCGTGTTCCCTACACGGCTACACCATGACCACAGCCTCAAAGCGTCGAAAACGAAAGCAGTTGAAATTATATAGGATATATTCTGGTGTATTGAGGAGTTTGTACTTCGTAGCTGGTTTCAATACAAAAATTGGTGTTGTTTTTGAGAAGTGATGGGGATTGATGGTCGACCCACGAACCGATTATTGACCCAGGAACTGGTGAGTCACGTGTGGGTACTGGGTATACGGTGAATGCCGTTCCTTCGTATCGCCAGATCAACTTCTGCAACTTGCAAGATAATCGATTTTAAATCAGCCTCGCTCCTGCTCGATGAGCGGTGAGCCTACTCACCTTGATTCGGGAGACGTCGGCCATCGCTTGATGAACGGTGTGCTTACCACCCAACCCTAGGTCTGGCAAGATGTATGCCTTGACCATGAATAGAGAAATCAAAGTGCAATCATCTTTTGTGATGCCGCCCATTCCCATCCTGAGGTCTTTCATCTACCGATCAACCTCCTCCACCACATCAAATTCAGCTGTCGCCTTCTCCTTGGCGCGAGCCGTGAACAGCGCGCTCGGATCCGAGCGCAAACGACTCCGTACATTTTACAGACTGGGTTGAGATGAGAACACGTTGAGAACACGTTAGCTCCCATATGCAGCGATCGAGCAGCAGAAAGGAAGTGATGAGGATATTCGGCATCTGACTCCCTATAGGCGACCACAAGTTGTGCTGCCTCTACCTCCGCATCTTTCCTCCAGTCCCGAAGCTCGGGATGATTGATTTGGGCATACCTTCCCGAGTGAACGAGCTTCTTGTATTGGCGGATTGAGCGGGGGCAGCGGATTGATCGGCTTGATTGGGTTGGAGCGCGGGTGTCGACTGCTGCGCGCCGTAGGCGAAAGCGGTATGTCTGAGTTGGACATCTCGCTGGTGGGTGAGGCTAAGATGGGTGGCCGCGCGAGTCGGAGGACGGCCTTGATCTGATAGAGTAGTTGTCAAAAATCTTTCGCTTCTTGAGAGTTGATGTGCTGGGCTTGAAAGCCGCACGTCCTCCATCATCCATGTAGGACATTTTGCCCTCAATACGGCTTCAATGACCTTGCAGGCAACTAAGCCGCAGCTACTGCCGTCTTGTTGGCGTGGAAGCGATACGATCGTCTCCGGACGCTTCGGGTTCAATGACAATTGCTAGGATCTTGCAGCGGCGCCGTCTTGCCCGTCCCATTCTAACTCCCAGGCTAGGCGCTCATTCATGAATCGTCGTAGAAATTCGTAAAGCGCAGCGTGGGCCTTCGGCACAGGAATCGATTCGACGATTTGGATGGTGTGGGTCGTGATATCAACGACGCCGACCGCCCAATGAAAGTTGTTGATGTTGAGAGGGAACAGAACTTGTTTGTACCCCGAAAGCGTCTGTATTATAGTCAATAAAGAAAAAGGCACAAGTTATAAGTGAAAGTGGCATCTCGTTTGCAGTTAAACTTAAAAGAAAGCAGAAGCAACTCACCTCAGTTTCCCGCCAGCTTTTGATCTTTTGGAGCATCAAGTCACAGCTAACCTCCGCCGCGTATAGCCAAGTTACGGCACAAGTACAGTGTTGTGTGACCGGGTCTGCCGTTGCACATGCTGCACATAGAATGAAATCATCGATCCTGTCAACCATTCACCTGGCCGCAGTCATTGGAAATCGTCTTTGAATAGATGAAGATTCGAGAGCGGCGGCTTGAACTCGATGGTAATGGCATCCTGGTCCATCTGTTCGAGGGAGGTCTCTAAAGGCTGGAAAACGTTCTGAGTGGTGGATTTCTTGGCCTTCTTGGACGTCTTTGACTTCTTGGACTTCTTGGGGGATTCTATGCCGCTCAATTCCAATGCATCAGCAAGGACCTCACTGAAGAATTGGTCACTGTCGCAGTCCATGTCTGAGCTCAGCTCAGTCAAGCTCGAATCGCCATCCAAATCCGCAGCCTGTACCTTGATGTGGCGTTTCTGTTGCCGATGGTTCGCTAGCTGCAGTGTTTCTGTGGAAGGGCTGGGACTTCGTTCGCGCTTTGAGGAAGGTGCAGAGGGTTGAGCTGAGGGGATAGGCGTCTCGCCAGGTCATGTCGAAAGGCGAAGTCTAGCTGCTGGAAGTTGTCCATCTGTCGCGATTGAAGTTGCAGAGGTAGGAGCGAGTGTAGCATCCAGCCCCAACATTTGGAGAGCCTCATTCACCAGAAGACACTGACCGAGCTCTCGTCTCCATCGTTCATCGTTTACTTGTCCGTCCGTGTCGATGCCTTGTAGCTGCGCCAGCGCAGCAATCGTCCCCGACTTCTTCCTTCGTTCCGTTACGATGGACTCGACAATGTAATCTCGAGGAAGACCCTTTTGTGAGACATTCGCGAAGGCGAGCACATGGTCCCCGACTCGATATGTCGTTGTCGTGAAAGAGCGATCCTCCGCCGCCTTGCCCAGAAGATGTTGCACAGTGACAGCTTCGAGAGGAATCTCCGCTTTGATTTGCTCCCCCTCGACGTGACGTCCGTGACCCTTCAACTTCCCCGACACGATTGCGCCTTCCACGAAGCGCAAGGTTCCCGGATCTTTGGGCGTGATCGCCATTTGTCGAAGAATGATGGGCTGAACCAACTGGCCGCTTTCGTTTCCTTAGCATGTGCTCGACAAGGAGCTTTGCCGCTGGGTCCAACATTTGCGAGATATCGACCAATTTTTCATTGATTGTCATCGGAAAGTTGAGCCAGTCCCGGCCCTCCTTGGTCCGCACCTGCCAGACTCCGCACTTGCTGGAGGCCGTGGAAAGATATCAAAACTGAAGACCACTTCACTTTCCGGACTGGAAGAGAAAACCAAATCCTCGGCTGGGCTCGATGTCGCACGAGTAACCGTGTTGTTCGAGCCATATTCTGGAAAACCCCACCAGGACGCGATGTTGCCTGGACGTGTCGTCATGGATCGAGACTGAAAAGATAAGGCGCGACCCTTTGACTTGATCCATGTTTAGGATCGTTTCGTCTTCGCTCGCCAATTCCGCTACGATTCTGCCCTCGGCTCGCTGAACGCTTACAAAGCGTGCTCTTGCCTCCAGCTCTTCGTCATACGACGGTTGGACCGGAGGAAGTCGAACTAATGAGCGAGGGGCGGGTCGGCTTTGCTTGTAGAGGAGCGAAGCGGCGCCGAGGCGCCCATGGTCGCTTGGCCTGTTGTTTTCGCGAATCGCAACACTGGCCGTGGTTTTCCGAGGTTGCTGTTTTCTGGCAGCGTTTCCTGCTCAACGCGCGGAGCCGGACCCAATCGCTCGCCAGAGAAGTCCTCCAGCTTCCAATTGTTCTTGACCAGCTCTCTTCAGGCGTTTGGGTCGCACATGCCACCGTTCTCCACCGTCTCTCGGTCGGAAGAAGAAGAAAGGCTCTATGAGTGATTACTAATTGAAGAGGGGGCGAAGCATGTTTGCTAAATGATGTCATTTCAATTTGGGTCGAACTGGGGCCCCTTCATTCACCGTCCACCACGCCATCTACACTTCTACAGTACGACGACGCTATCACCCAGCATGGACATCAACATTCTGGACACTGCCACGTCAATTGCACTCTGTTTTCACACTCAGATGTATTCACAATGCCCATCGTGGGCAGAGATGGTATTTTTCTGGCCCACCTATCAATCAGGACGGAACAAAAGCGTGGCTTCAAGCAAAGTTCACTCCAAAAGAACTTCAGGCCATATTTGGTGGCACGAAAAAAAGCGCCAAATAACGTTAGGTGCTGGCATTCAAAATGCCATTCACTACTGGGTGTTGGAAGTGATTTCATCGAGCCTGGATAAGGCTCGAACACCGCTCGAGAATGTCGTGTTGGCGCCCATATGCTTTTCGAAGTAAGGAAAGAGCAACTAAGACCGTGAGGACTTACGGCAAGTAAAACGCGCCGTAGGATTACACTACGATTGGCTGATGGCTTAGTCGACGCGTCCAGATATGCTCTTGATTCGGCAAATCGCTTCCTCAGGCGGTAAGAGCTCTTCCGGGCGGCGACCGGCGACACTTCCGATCGAAATGCTGTACCGTTTCAGCTACCATGCTGCGTAGACTTCAGCCGAGTTTTCCTTGTTCTCCTTCTTCCACTCCCGTTTGAGATTCCCGTTCTCGAAGTCATCCCCTTAAGAAGAATTACCGGCCATTACCGAGCCGAGTCTAGGCTGTAGAGGAACGCTGATGCTCTTGAGGAATGCTCGCAAATATGTCTTGTTTTGTCTTATGCGGCCGCCTCATGACAGGTATAATTAGCTAAGAAAGGTTAGTGAATTGATATTAAAGGTGTTAAGCAAGTTAACACGGCACAAGATCGCTTCTCTATCTCAGCTGCGTTATGTGCAACTTGTAATGGATGTTGATTCTGGCGGATGAGCGTAAATTCGATCGGCAGTGCTGACTGTTCTTCTGCTGTGGCTTGACCGCTAACAAGCTCGATGACAGAGGTTACCGCTTCTCGAAGTGACAAGAATTTCTTGTTTACTTAACTGCGTTTGCTCGGCCTGGCCGATTCGAGTGTAGCCTTTGAAGCTTCAGAGTCCAGACAAGTTCAAAAACGAGAACCTGGTTCGCAAGATGGGAGCGTTGCCGATGGCGTGAATGAGGGAGGCAAAGAGCAAGACGAGGTTGAGACTTGAGAGTGGCCACGACAAGGGTAAGTGGCTGTATGTACGCCCCTGCAGCAGGATGGCGCGCTCGGACGAGTCGAAGCTGATGAGCGTCGTCCAAACCAGCGCACATGTCTTGAGAAATTTGTCCGAACGCGATCCGGCACGGCAACCACCCGGAGAGGTCGGCTAACCGAATTGCCGAAGTTCGAATACTATCAGCATGTGTACTAGCCTTAAAACCAAGCCTCTGATACGAGGAACTTCTAAGTGTAGCGCGACGGCGGCAAATGCGATAAACAAGAGGATGTCGACATGTCCCGACGATGGTGCAGAAATGGAAATCCGATCTAGTCGTTCCATCTGATATGGAACCAGCCACCGGACCGGCGGACCTGGAAGTCCAGTTCAGCCTTTCGCAGCGGCTGATTGGCCTCTGACGCGGTCAGCCAAGCTCAGCATCTCGAGACGGCAGCAGTCGAAGGAGGTGAGGCCTGTCGAGGTAAGAAAGAATCCTTATCTTCACCCATGTATCGCAGACGCAAACAAACAAATTCAGAAAAGATTTTATCACTCCAGTATTCCTGAATCCGCTTTACCCGAGCGCGCCGGAGTAGTGGGGCGCTCGGTGCTAAATTTTAACAAGACTGTTGAGTGTTGAACTTTGTGGAGCGGCAAATAATCAAAGTACGGTTTAGGTTTTGGAGTCCACACTGTGTTCAAAGTGGCGATAAATGGACCCATTTTTGGATGAGGCTGAATGAGGTGCTGTCGAGGACTCGTGGAGGGTGATGCGCTCCGACAGTTCGAAAGCGGTTGAATGATTCTTGATCTTCCTCTGAATAACTTCCCACCCCCCGTGTCATCCTGAATTTCGGTGGCATCCGGGGCATGGTTGGAGATCGCGCCACATTTATCGTCTGCGGAGCATTTTCAATCTCGTCCCGCGCATTCATCGTATCAAAAATATCAGTGCTCGTCACCAAGACGCCAGCCGTGCTTGCGCATCGCAGATCGGTGATGATGACGTCCAGGGACGAGTGCAACACGGAGTCCTGAGCGCAAGTGCGCTTGAGGGGGTCAAGAAGGGCCAGGGACGGTTGTAAAGCCATTCCATGAACTAGCTGACCATAGCCGCAAAGAGGCTCTATCGATAGCGCGGAGAACTTTGAACAACATACTACACCACCAAGTACACAGGCATTGTACATCAGACACAGTCGAACCTACCGTTTTCAGACCGAAATCCGGGCTACCACAACACAAACCTGGTCTTTTCTCCCAATCGGTCTGATCGACCTGGACTGAAATTTTGAGGGAAGAACGGCGAGAAGATGGTGGAGGCGGTGCTACCGACAGATAAAATCTAGAAAATTATTTCATGTTGACCATCGCGGCTCAAGCCAGGGCTCACTTCAAACTCGCACTACTCGACCGTTGGTGATCTGAAACCGACCGTTATTTCTGCATCGGGTTAACAAACAAACCGTGGTTCCGGCGCACGGGCCACTTCTCGGCCGAGAAAATGAAGGTCACCCGATTCGGGAAGTCTCGAGATTTCCGGTTTGTCTCGCTCGAGACACGTCCCCCGACCCCGCGGGACGGTCTCGGGACACCGGAGACCCTTATGAGTGAGATCCCCCGGTCATTTTCGTGGTCCACGAAAGCGTCTCTTCAATACACATATAAACATGTCCTGAGCTCTCGATAAAGTCTTTTCTACGATGCTCAATTCGATCGCTCCAGGTGTTTTTGTGCAGATTGGAGTCTCCAGTGAGGAGATAGAGGCCTGAAGGCGGGTAGGGTATATTTTCGGATTCATCCTCCATCAAACATCAGACCGCCAGAAGTTCGAGTCTCAGCCAGTCTGCTGTGTCCAACACTCCAATTTCGTCCGCATGAATTTGAACCTCATCTACTGCTATCGTCCACCAGCAGCTGTGAGTACATAGTTGTCTTCCTTCTTGAGGCCTGCTTACTCTTAGCTTTGACTGACATCACCTCTACGCCCTTTGCCGCTAGAAGTGTATCTTGTCCACGCGTGCGCGCATCGTTGTTCTTTCCTCAGTTTGCTTGACTGTGCACCAGTCACCACAAGGCACCAACTTCTACACCACTCGTACACCAAACCGGTATTGCAATCGTATCCCTCTTTTCCATGAACAACATCTACCGTATGGGACTTGAATGGACTTCGTGACTTGCAGAATAACGTGAGCACTTCCTTTGCCTTTGCGAACACAACATCGTTCTCAGGCTCTGACTATCTTTTCTTCCTTCCCTCGCATCTCAGTCAACAGTAAACGTCGCACCTGTACCTTTTCTTTCTCGTTGACAAGATTGGGTCCGACGGTGTAAGCTCTGCATAAGAGGCTCGCGGTATTCATTGCGCGAACTTGAGGTCGTGAGTTTGATCAATAAGGACTTGTGCTACTGGGAGAGAAGTTGCACTTATTGACATGTACTTCGAATGCCCTACTACAGAAGGCCGTTCCCTCTATCATCTTTGCTCTCTCTATCAAATCTTTTCATCAAACAACGTTAGGAAGACTCGACTTCCGCTTCTGTTGGCGAGCATCGTGTGTGCTTTGTTCGAACAATTTCCAAGGAAGTGATTTGAGACGTGAACGAGGTGAGTACACACATGCCCCCCATGGCCCCTATAGTTAAAAGATGTGGATGTCGGTCTTACACCTTTACCAGTGCCCTTCTACAGTATCAACTAATGCATCATTTACACAAGGCGGACGCAGAGGAGAAGAAACGTGTGCTTCTGATTTCAGAGTCGAGTTGAGAGAACCCATCTACTACCATGGTGTGTTCAATGCCGCATTTCATGATGAGAATAGCTACATAAGGAGGATGTGTCTGACCGGAGTCCATTCTCCCACAGAGCCAAGATAATCACTCAACAGATACCACATATCCTGGGCATCCGCTTCATGCCCGACGTCAGGAGAAGCTGGCAAATGTGATGCGTGAAATACAAGAGCAAGGATTGACTTTTCATGAATTTGTTGTTGGAGCAGTTACATCTACGAGCGCATCTATTCGACTATCTACTACCAAATGGATCAACAGCCTGTCCTCCGTATCAAACGAGAGATATGGTCCTTCGATAATGGTCCAGGAGGTTGTTGCGGCGGTGCGGAATCGAGCGCCTCGTGATCGCAGCGAGGCCTTCGACGTACTTCTGGCAAGACTGGCGGCGCCCGTGTACCTCAGAGAGGTAGATAGTGCAGTTACCGACCAGTGGCTTCATCTGCCTCCCTCTCTTGGCGTGGTGGAAGGAATCAAACAGGACGATGCGATTACGTTGGACCTGCGAAAAATCAAGTCCCACTACGAACACAAGATGCCTGCCACGATGTGTCTGATTGGAGGAATGGTACAAAACAAGGCCCGGGAAAGACCGAAGACGAGTGTAGGAGGTCTTCAGGTGTCTCAACCGGACCTTCCCGGACCGGAGTCGGAAGACGAAGAAGGCGTGAGGGGAGTCAGTGAGGAGGTTGAGGACGCTCTGAGTCCTAAAGATGTGGTCAGTGTGATGATCTTTCCATATCATTTCTAAACACACGTGTCTCTTTCTATGACCGAAGCTGACATGGTAGTGCATCCTTCTACAGAAGATCGTCACAGCAGTCTCCGCAATCCTTTCCGCACGTAGCCCAAGGCCGAATCGATTTCAAATGACGGTCGCAGTGATGTGTTCTCTGTTGCGTGTGCCGCAGCTGGTTATGCGCTTCTTAAACGCTTGTGGGATCAGTCTCTCGGCTCGGACCGCACATCGTGCGATGGAATCTGTCTCCTCGCAGTCGATCTTCCAAGCCCGGAGGCTCATCGAGACGCACCCTTGCCGCACAGTCCTACTGTTCGACAACGTCAACATATATGTCAAACACTCTCTTCAGCGCATCATCACCTCAAACGTCTCGATCGCCCTCACGTCTCGCACTCTGTTCACGCTTCCTTCCCAATGCACGCCGCTTCAGCTCGACGACGTCCGGCGGATCGCGGCTCTGGATCGGAACATGATGACCATGGAGACAATAACGGGGGATGATAGATTCATGGACGATGCGGCCCAGTGGCATGTGGCTGCGGCACTGATCCCCATTCTCACAATTACAGAAGACAGACGTAGCAAACTGAAGGCTGCGTTAAGGAGGCGGCTCCGGAAACGAACGATCAATCGACTCGACACAGAGAAGACGAAGATCGTCCCCCTCAAGATCATGAAAGAGAATGAAGGAACGGTCGAGGGAACAAAGCGGGTGCTGGAGGTTACGATGGAGAGCTTTAAATTGGACAAAGATGCGCCAGACCCCTTCCTCGTCGCCGGGGATCTGCTCACGGTTCTCAACGTCTTTGCCGCTCGGCACGCAGCTTCGTGGGGGAAGGATACCCTCGACCAGCTCGCCAACGTCTATGCCGTTGCTGGTCCATGGCATCTGCTCCTCAACTGGGTCTACGGAATGTTTCGCACATATGGTCATTGTGATGCTGGGACTTCGCTTGAGCGCATGCGCAAGATTCTAGGGCGGGGCAAGACGGAACTAGACATGAAACGGCCACAGTTTGACGAGGGCTGGAGGCTGCTCTACCATGTTTGAACAGGAAAGTTGGTCTCAGCACTCGAGTGAGTACAATCACATACCTTCCTCCTAAGTCCTAGACTGTAGCTGCCAGCTGGTACTTCAAGGATCTGATACAAGCGACTATCTCTTCCTCCCTTCCAACTAGACATACATTGAAGGCAGAAGGAATAGATCTGAAAGACTGGAACCCGTCATCGAGGGACTTCTTCACCTGCGTGGATCGACTAGTCGTCGGCCATCTATCTCAAGGTGCCGTGCAGGAAGCGCAACGTGCCAAGGATGTTCCGCGGGCCACGTCGGTCCTCTTCTTGCGTGATTGCGTGTTAGGATTGGAATACCGTCAAGCAACGAAGGCGGGTGACCTCGGACACATGGCAGAGGCAGAGAAGTTTCTCTGTCTATCATTCTATGGCACAGGTCAGACCAAATACGGCTCTCTGTTGATGGACCGTGCTCTGATCGGCAAGCACCTTCCGGAACTCTCTGAAACGCTTCGCGCCGCTCAGGTTGTCAATGTACATGGACGGGACGATGGTTGGCAAGGATCGGATCACTTTCAAGAGCTGCTCAATGAAAGAATCAAGGTGAGTCTGAGATACTACAGTCTTCACAGTTCATAGAATGAAGGACCCTGCGCTGACCTCCTTGCTGCTCTCTAACACGATCATACGTTGGAGATTCCAGTCATACGACTTCGACCACAAGTCCGACGATGCCGTGAACAGAATAGAAGATCGGATCTCTGCTTTCGTCGGTCTGGGAGAAGAGTTAGTAGATGAGATGCAGGAATGTTTGGGATGGAATTCGAGGAGAAGGAAGAAGAAAGAAGCGATACCGGAGGAAGACGTACAGCTCCTTTCCGCGGATACCAAAGCGCACGACCTGAATGCAGCACGCGGATCAGGCTCTAGCAAGACGTTGCGCGCAACAGCTCTCGACGAGATCACGAGCAAGAAACGATCGGCGGCAGAGCAGGCTCAACTTGTGTGGGAGGCGACTTCCAATCTTTCGGCCGTCAACGACTGTATCTCTAAGGGATATGAGTACTTGGTCGTCAACGGGCTCGCTCGGTTCAAGGACAAACAATCCGACTTGCAGACCAGGGACAGAGATGTGTTTGACATGGCTACCGGCCGTGGAAGTCCGACTCCAAGAGAAGATGGCAACGATGGAAACCAGGAAGGAGAGACTGACGGCGACTTCCCGGACGACGAAGCAGTCAGATTGGCAGAACAGGAGATAGTAGGGGAAGACAAGCTCGGAAACGATGATGAAGGATCAGGCTCTGAAGACGAGGACAGTGACAGTAATTGATGCTACAGTTTCTGCTATTTCTTTGACACTATTGAGCACCTCTGGGACGAGGAGCCGGAGAGTCCATGTAAGATCCTTTGGAGCTGATATGGAGCATGAAACTGGGATGAGAATGAATGTACGAGCGCGCCCACTTCGAGAGAGTCGCACCGAGAGAGGTTGCGGTCGATGGTAGTAGGAGTCCAATCGAGGGTCCGAGGAGCTGTTCGAGCTGCGCATGATGAAGCTCGCTCTCGATACGATGCAATGCCAACAGACGCCCGGCTTGTGCAAGAAGGCGCTCGGCAACTGAGCTCGGAAGCACCAACAAGGGAGAGAGCCACTTTGGCAGCAGACCCCCACGATGTGCAGCATCGCGCCACTTGACCAAGCAGTCCGAGAGGTCGGCTTGCACTGGAACCAGCTTGGGGTGGGCTCGTGGGGCTGGCGCAGTCGCTTGCCTGACAATGGCTCCGTCAATGTTGCCGCTGCTAGAACTGGCATCATTTCTGATTGTGGGAGGGATGGGAAGAAGGAGAGATCGCTGTTCAGGAGCGCAAACGTTGGACGTACAGCAAAAAGGAGCTTGAGCTGCCGGTCGTCCAGCGTAAGAACTTGTCGACAGAGTGAGACGTCGTGGAGTTGAAGATGTCTCCAGACCAGCCAAATCATCCGAACGGAGTAGGTTCCTGGAAATTTCCGCAATTCCTCCTTCCACATGCTCGTAAGAGCCCAGCACGCTCTTCACAGTGCCCAAATCCAAGCTCGTGCTCGACGTGAGAACAGAACGCATGCAATATGCCGTGTTCGTCAGTCTCTGAAGACCCGCGTCCATCTTTTGCCTCTTCTCTCTCTTCTCCATCCTCTCCCTCTTCTCCTTGTCGGTCTCCTCGCCAGATTTCTGCGCAGCGCTCTCTACCCCAGTCCCTTCCGTCGAGCTCACATCCAAAATCCTCGATGCGGGCGCCAATATCAAAGATCGTCCGACGAGATCTCTTTGCCGCACTGCTCTGCCCACATGCTGTGCCACCTCCTCTATTGTCTCAGGAAGATCGTACTGCACCACCCATTCGATGTCCGGAAGATCTATTCCCAGCCCGCCCGCCTCCGTCGAAATGAGAATTCGTACCGGACCTCCGGATTGAAACGACGACTCAATCATTTGCTTCTTGTACTCCGCCGAGCAAAGAGCGGTGAAGGGGCGCACCACTTCGCCCCATTGGCTACCGTGTCTTGTAAATGCAGTGTGCAACATCAACGCCGCTTCGTATGCCGCTGCACGCGTCCGAACGTAAATGAGGGTTTTGGGAATTGACTGAGAGGACTCCGGGGGTATGCAGAACAGGGCGAGGAGATCTTTAAACTCTGAGACGCAATGTTGGAGAGGGAGCAGGGCGTATGAGATGTTTGTGCGATCTGCGCCTGCTGATATCGCAAACGTGTTCTTGGCTCCAAAGTCGAGAAGAGGGATTATTGCACGGACTGTGGCCTTCGAAAGCGTCGCCGACACCGCCAAAAGAGGCAAGTGTGATCCCAGACGTGCTCGGAGCGTCTGTATCTCAGAAAAAGCAGGACGAAAAGGCAGGGACGACCGGGCTGAAGGTGTCAGACCCCAAGTCTTGATGATATGGGCTTCGTCCACCACAATGAAACGCAGACGACTCTTGAACCTTGGATTCTGTAGCACGCTTTGAGTCGCTGGATTCTTCAATATGGCTTCGGGAGAAGCAAAGACCAAGTTGGAAAATGTGTCGACAAGTTGTGCTTGTACGAACTTGCTGCGCGCGAGAAGGGAAGACTTTCTAGGGACATGAATGTTCTTATCAGTCAATATTCATGCATTGGTTGGAAAGCATAGACCACAAGAGAGTACATGAAATCCAACACTCACCGGTCACCACCGACGACCGTCTCGCAGGATCCAGTAACGGCGCTGACCGACACCGCTCGTAGCTTGCTGCCTGCGTACTTTTGCGCCTTTAAACGTGAACAAGTGAACGACACTTCAATATCAGCAAACCACTCGTTTTGCCTGTCCGCGGAGTACAGATCAAGATCGAGACAAAACAGATTGTACTGACCTGATCTGATTCCAGTGCCACCAAAGGGCACACAACAAGCACCGTTTGGCGTTGCGATGCTATGGCCAGAGCAACGAGTTCCCAAACCAATGACTTCCCGGAACCTGTGGCTGCGCCAATGATTCCGTCCCAACCATGGAGAACCTTGAGAGCTGCCTCTAGCTGCCAGGGACCTGGCGTGAAATCTGGATCCTTCCGATGGTCGCGGACCAGTTCAAGGAGAACATCAATTTGCTCTTCGATGGGCGCTTCGAGGTTGAACGTCGGAACGAGAGGATGCGTAATCGATGTCGCTCCATGCGCTGAGAGACGCTGGCTACAGCGACGCTTGGATGTCCCATGATTCGACCCACGACTCTCATGATCATCGCCCTCTATATCGCGCGGCCGAGATCTTTAAGGCGTGGGAGACCGGGAGGCGTCAGTGTTTGTGATTTCAGTAAGTGGCATGGCCAGTTTTGAGAAGCGGCGATGGGCCGATGGTGGAGTGTGGACTCCAGATCATACGAGAGAATAGAAAAGAAACGATGGCAAGCAGGCAAGTGAGCGCGCACGCCGCACGCCCGCACGCGTCTCCGCCCTCCGGCCAGCGCCAGAATCGCGAGTGACAAAATCAAAACACACGCGCAGCTGTGATGACATCAGAGCAAACGCGTCGACACGCGTCTGTTCCAGCAGCGTCACGAGATACGAAGCGAGTTGAGTCCACCAGCGAACTCTGCAGCTCCCTCTCACCGCCAAAAACTACTTGCATTAACGCTCTCTTACGGCTCAACAAGTGATTTTCATGGTCTGCTTTCTTAGGAAGGAAGGACCACATACCTACAATGAAGACGCTCACGAAATTCAAAAGGAAAGTATTACTGCAACGATGGTACAGTATGGTCACGAAGAAGGGGCATTTTGGGCAATCGACCGGGGGATCCCACTCAGAAAGTCGGTGGGTGTCACGAGACCCCGCTCCCAAGGTCGCGGGTGTCTCGTACCGAGACAAGTTTCCGGTAGAGAATTGGATGCTGAGTATGGGACAGACCCGATCTCCACGTGGCGACGTCCTATCGCCGAGAAATCGAGCTTTCCGATTCTAGCCCCGAGCACGAACCACCAGCTGGTATCATAGTATAAACACCGACACATCGTCTGATAGAGTAGGTCAAGACCTTTCGAACGGTACCACATTGAAGGCAATCGGACCAGCCATTGAGGAGATATGGCCTCTGGAAGATGGGTAGTGGTCGATTGGCGGGAGACTCTGCAGCTCCGATTCGGACACGACCAATATAGGAACATGTATGAGCAAAGTACACAGTCTGAATCTACAGGCGTAGATCTATCTGTTGCAGAAAGGTTGAGTCCGATCAGACACGTTCTCGCAGAGGAATGCAGCAAGGCATGTGCCCAGTTCTTTTGTTTGTTAGATGTTGAATTAAGGTTAAAAGCCGATTGCACCCTGTTACCAATAGCTGACCATAGCCGCAAAGAGGCTCTATCGATAGCGCGGAGAACTTTGAACAACATACTACACCACCAAGTACACAGGCATTGTACATCAGACACAGTCGAACCTACCGTTTTCAGACCGAAATCCGGGCTACCACAACACAAACCTGGTCTTTTCTCCCAATCGGTCTGATCGACCTGGACTGAAACTTTGAGGGAAGAACGGCGAGAAGATGATGAAGGCGGTACTACCTGTTGTAAATACTAGGTAGCCCGGGCTACTCACCTGTGTGGTTGGCGGTAGCCGCGGGGCCCGCGAACTCGACCTC
>RDSH01000354.1:0-15322 GCA_009428295.1 Tilletia walkeri
AGCGGTACTACGTGGTTGACAGTCCCATCCCGAATCTAACTGGTGTTTTATTGCTTAGTAGTTAGGAAACCTTACAGAGACACATCGAGGCGAAGGAACTCCTCGACGGCGCCGAATTTCCGCCCTCGTTTGAGCTGTTCGGATGGCTCGATCCACCGAACCGGGTGCCGCAGTACTTCCGCTTTGTGTCTACGACGACCAACAATGGAAATTCATCGATAGGGTCGGAAGCGGGCAAACGTGGGAAGCTCCAGCGAGTGCCTGCAATCTGTCGCACACGCATCACGAGGGAGGGTGTGTGGGAGCGGCCATTCAATTCGATGCGAACGAGCACGGTCCTGGACCACGTCTCGGGTCCTCCCCGTCTCATTCTCGATTAGGTCCCTCTGCTTTCGATTTTTGATTTGCTCTTGCTTTCCCCTTTGCTTGCAAGAAGCAGTATGTAATATTGGGTGACTTCAAGAAAGGTATAACGGTTATGAAAGTTTTGATGGAGGGATATGATTATACCGCGGTGGCTTCATAAATTCGAGTGAGGCAGGGACGAGCTGGAGGGCGAAGCAGTGCCATATTTCAGTTCAGCCAGCGGGCAAATTTCAGCTCTGCAATCTCCCTGCACTAGCTCACTCCCAGCTCAGCCCCTTTTTCAAAAACGCGGTCCTAATTTTGCGTGAGGCGTTATGATGGTTTTGGATGGAGAGGACATGGATATGAAGGGGGGGGGGGGCCTTCATAACCCTCTTAAGAGAATCATAACCGTTATGAAAAACCTGGGGTTATGACAGATTCATAACGCGGTTATGCCATTCTTGAAGTCACCCATTAAGGGTACACTCGTTGTGCAAAACCTCAACGCAGAACCAATCCTTCGAGAATTATCTGGACGAGAAGCAATGCGCAAGAATCCATGGATTTGAATGAGAGGAGGGAACACGGAAAATACAGCGGAACAAGATGAAAGACGCCCCTCTGCCCTTGCCCCAGAAGCCCTTCGATTCGTTTAACCCTCATCGCACCGTCAGATCAACAAGATCCGCCCTCGGCTCCACACAGTCCGGAGGGAAGTAATCCATCAGCGTGCGGAAGAGTCGGACCCGCTGCGTCCACAACGCTGACGTCTGACCCTCCCTACCATCAACCAGTAACTCCCGCTCACTCGCGAACGCCCCTACTTCCTCCTCATCCGACTCTGACGAGCCTTCGTCATACTCATCAGACCCCTCGTCGTCCTCTTCCCCCTCCTCGTCCTCTTCCTCCTCCGCACCAACACTCGAATCGGTACCCCTCGTCACAGAAAGTGGCGCCGGAGGAAGGTGCTGCTGCGACACAGACATCATCTCCGTATCCACGTCCATCGACATGGCTCCTCCAGCCCCATCCGCATGCACGCTGCTCGAAAGTCCATGCCTAGCACCCGTCATCGTCGAAGACGTCTTGCCCTTCTTCCTCTTCTCGTTCTTCTTCCGCATCTTGCGTCGGTGAGCGTTTGGCGGCGATAGCTCCGTCGTCGGATTCCGCCCACTACTTCGATGCGACGGCACCGCACCAACGCTGCCGTCCATGCCCGCCTCTCCCAGCCCAGTCTGCGAGAATGGCGTAGGCGTATCAGATCCGAACGCAGGAGCGGAGAATGCCGAAGGCCCACCACTTCCACCGCTAGAGAGCAACTTGCTCATCAACCGACGGAAGTCGTGCGATTCAGCCTCGTCCGCGTGATCCACCACAGCAGAAACTTGCGTCTGCAAGTAGATCAGCGCCTCCACCGCTCGAGGTCCCGCCCACCCTCCACCACCCCCAAGGAACCCACCCGGTCCACCTTCCGTAGCAGACATCTCCAGGTCCATAGGAGCAGCCGGAGCCGAAGTGACCATAGGTTGCTCCCACGTCCCAGCCGCCATCTCCAAAAAGCGCTGTTTACGGACAAGGAACTTCGTCTTGCGCAATACCTCCTCAACACTCGGCCGCACCAGAACAAGTCTCCACCAGTCATCCAACCGACTTCGCACTCGTCCTCCGTCCGCCGTCGTGGCCGTGTTCGAGCCCCCACTCCTTGCCTGTCCAGAAGCCGAGGTCGAATTGGACGAGCTCGTAGGCTGAACGACTTGCGCCCCGTTAGGGTTCCCACCGAAGAGGTAGAAAGCCTCGCGGAGAGGGTCATACACCATCTGAGAAGCCCATCGCGGCCGAGGCTCCAGTCCCGCATAGAGGTCAGCAGAAACAGCCACGCTGGACAGGGAACTCATCCCATCTCCCGCACCGCCAGGAACTCCAATACCACCGGACGAGACCCCCGCCCCACCACTCAACCGAGCATCCTCCCCAAACTCCCCATCCGTCTCCATGAGCATCATCATAGCCTCATCACGTCTGGCCGAAGTGGAAGGGAAAGGGAGCGCATTGAGCGGACCACTAGGAGGCGGAGAACTCAACATCAACCTCGCCCGCGCATCTTCGTCCGCCTCATACTCGCTCTCGAGCGTATCACGTCGACGTTGCCGCTTAGGCGCCGCTCCACTACCACCCATCATCGGCGTGCTCGAACCTGTCCCATCCCCCGATCGAAGATGTCCGCTGCCGTACTCATCCGAATCCATCTCGAACCCAGCGCCTGCGGGACCAATACGAATATGAGGCCGACTCCCGCCTGCAATCCCAGCGCCCCTCCCGCCCGCTCCAGCCTCGGCAGCAGCAGCAAGAACAGCATTCGTCGAGGCCGGCTCCGGCTCCAACACGCTCGTCCAAGCTTGCCTCTTCATACTATAAACCCACATCTTTAAGCTCGTGCAGTCTCCCGAGGCGCCCAGCTCTCCATCACCCGCCGCGCAGAGGAAGTAGATCTCCCGCTTGTGCGGACGGGGATCCATCATGACTTGTGGGGTGAAAGAAGGTTTAGGACCGTAAGGGATGTTGAAGGAGGAGGTGACGTGCATGATCCCGCCAGTGCGGACGTTGTACGTCCACATGTCCGCGAGGAATAAGTCGCGTTTTCCTCCGATGATCCACAACAGCGGTCCAGGACCCGCCAGGGAGGCACTCAATGCAGCAGCGATACCCATCACGTTTCCTGCACCCGCTCCCGCTCCGGACGACGCTCCCAAATTGGGATCAAGGAGCATACTATGTCCTTCCCGCCCAGGCACACAGAAATGCGTATCGTCATCAAACAACAAACTCCACGTCCTCCGAATAATATCATACCTCCACATTCCCCCATATTCCACCACGCTCGGATTCGGATGAGCGATCTTCCCGCCGAAGAGGTAGAGAGCCTGTTCTTCCGAGTCGAAGCACATCGCATGATCTTTGACGAGGCGCGGACCAGGACTTCCTGTACCTTTACCGTCGTCGAGGGATGTATCGGCGCTCAGACGAGTCCAAGTCTCCGTCCGAGTAGAGAACCGCCAGAAGTCACATTCGTAGCCGGGCAAAGTCCGACTGTGGTGGTACATACCCGACAGGCCACTCGCCGCACCCGCGCCCGAAGCACGTTGCCCGAAGGTCGAATGCGCTTGGGCAGAGGAAGGTTGATCGGCTCCCGTCCGAGTCGGGCCAGAACCGCCGCCCGGCGTTCCAGGATTGCCTCCACCAGGACCGGCGAAGTTCCGGTTTCCAGAAGCTCCAGGAGCAGGACTCGGACTGAGGGACGAAGAACCCGCGCCCGGTCCCGTACGTGAGCCCGCTCCCGCACTCAGCCGACTCGCTCCACCGCTTCCGGGTGCCATGTTGTTCCCACCCGGTGAAGAAGCCGTGGAGTTTGCAGTGAAGTTGTTCATCGAAGGCGAACTCGCCAAGTTGGAGGCCGCACTGCTTAGCTGCGCACTACTGTGCAAACCTGCCGTAGAGGCGGGTCGGGCGATGGCGGGGTTCGAGGGAGTGCCCGGGTTGGCCGTAGGCGCAA
The DNA here is from genome assembly GCA_009428295.1 of Tilletia walkeri. Taxonomy (NCBI): domain Eukaryota; kingdom Fungi; phylum Basidiomycota; class Exobasidiomycetes; order Tilletiales; family Tilletiaceae; genus Tilletia; species Tilletia walkeri. The sequence goes on from RDSH01000354.1 coordinate 3,899, forward strand.
TCTGCGAGCGTAGCAAGTTCGTCGAAGGAATCATAACATCCTGGAAGACTTGATTACCTTGGAAGGGACCTCCTCCAGCACTAGGTGTCTGGATGTTGCTAGAAGCAGCAGCAGCAGCAGTCTGAGGCTGAGGCTGAGCGACCGTCGTAGGTTGTGCCGCAGGAGTCGAGCTTGGGAACTCAACAAAGCGACCGAGGAGGTAAATGCAGCCCGTTCGAGGATCAAAGACCATCCGATGGCAGCTACGCGCGATCGGTCCGGCCGTACCCAGTCCGTAGGGGTACGAAGGTCGCTCGTCAGGGTGTCGTGGCGCCGGCTGCGAGGTGTCCATGGAGATACATCGCCATGTAGCGCGCTCGACGTCGTACGCCCAAAAGTCGGCCAAGTCACGAGTCCCATCCCAGCCTCCGAAGAGATAGACGATTGATTTGGTGGAATCGAAGATCATTTGATGGCCTGCGCGGGGGCCTGGTCGGGAGGGGGCATTGCGAATGGGCAGTGCGGGGGAGGGACGTGACGAGGTTGCGGGAGGGGTAGACTCCGCTGATTCTGAGCTGGGGGAAGGTAGCGCTCTCCGAACAGGCATGGCGGTCCATACGCTTCGAGGAACTGTGCGGGAGACGAAATGTGCGAAGAGTACTTCGCCATCTTCCTCGTTCTCCGCTGTAGTCTCCCTAGCTTCGACCGCCCTCTGTTTCCCAGTCTGTCGATCGGAAGGAACCTCTTCCTCATCCTCCATGAGCTCCACACTGCTCACATCCTCCATTCTGCCGAAAGCTGCGAGGTCCAAGATCCGCTCGACGTCCTCCCATGCGTCCCGTCTGATCAAGGCACGGAATAGGTTGGACAGGAGCGGATGCTCGAAGGGCCGCATTCCCCTGCCCACTACAGCATTGTTCCGGAGACGCTTGACTCCGCTTGTGAGACGCTCCTGAGTCCCCTGTGAGCTCCCGAGGTTGGAGGATGCAAGCAAGGCACGGAAAGCTGATTGATGCGCGCGTGCACGGAGATGCTTGAGGATGAGGCGGGTCGACTTTGTGTCGCGGTGCTGTAATGTCGGCGTGAGGAAGGAGATGATGGGTTTTTGGTGAGACTCTGAAGCAGCTCAAAGAAAGGGCTCGCGTCACCACTCACGAGTTCATACTCCTGCTGCACGCTTTGCACTACTTGCGAACTGGAAATGCCAAAGAGCGCAAGATGCCAGATGGAGATCTGAAAAAGGAGAGAGAGGGAAATCAGTGAGTGAGCGAGCTGAGGCAGGGAGCAGAAGCGTGCTTGAAAAGCTCACATTGTAGTGCACGCCATGGCTGTTCAAAGGCTCGATGCGGATGTAGCGAACGGCAAAGGGCATACCGTCTTCGTCGGTGTATCTACAGGTGAAGTCCTGCGGCTTCCCATCGTCACGGCATGAGTCTCTGAGCACGCGAGTCATGCTGGCCGCGTGTCGTGTGGGGCCTGCATATACCTTGAAATCACGAATAGCAGTTGCATGTGATTTGTGATACTTGCCGAATCGGATGGAGCGGAGGACGGCGGGGGAGGAGAGACGGAGGAGGAGGTAGTGCTTTGTCTGTGTGGCCTGGGAGTAAGCTGTTGTTGGTGTGCGATGACCGGGCGAGGAGGAGGCTTGATTGCCTGGAGGCCCGTGCGAGATGCCTGAGGGGGAGGATGAGGCAGCAGCAGTGTTGGAGAGGGCAGAGGCTGCTGCTGCGCCTGCGGGTATTCCCATCATGGGCACATTGTTGAAGGAGGAAGAAGAGCCTACGAATCCTGCTGCCCAGCGGGAGTTGACCTTGTTGGGTTCGTCGAGGAGGATGTTGGAGGGGTGGAAGTCGCTGAGGTAGGAGGATGCGTCTGTGATGGTGTACGTGAGGGCGGTGTTGGGCAGGCGGTCGAGGTCGATGAGGGTGGGATCGCATCCAGATGCGGGTGCTGTTGATGCTGCTGAAGCGTGCATCTGCTGATGCTGATGCGCCGCGCTTACAGGCATCATCTTGGGAGGACCTGTGACCTGTGACAGGAGGGTTGTATGCTGCTTGGTGTGACGGGGCGAGTAAGTGAGGAAGAGAGAAAGGGTAAGAGGGAGGAAGGCAAGCAGGGAAGGAAGATGTCAGCTTTCTACTTATGCGAAGTGTTTCCCCCTTTCCTTGTGGTTAGTCGGGGATGTGGTCAAGAAGCTGAACCAGTCTGGCTTTCCGTGTGAGGGTGGTGTTGGGTTTGGTGTCGCCCGATTCAGCTGCGTATTTCCATCCGGCAAATCAGTCGGCGTTTCGTGAGCTTCCGGCGCTTGTTTCCGGCGATTGTTCGGCAGCTCCTCCTCCTCCTCAGGCAAGCCGAGATCAACAGCAGCATACAATCTGGCCATTTTGACGACCACGACCTTGTCGATATAAAGAAACAGTCAGCCAGCGCACTCAGTTGACTTTCTTCTTCCCGCACTCTGCGCTCTTCACTCTCTCTTCACTCTCAGATCCTTTTTTTCCTCAATACGATGCGCGTCTTCTCGGCCGCCACCACCTCACTCGCTCTTGCAGTCGCCGCTTCTACTCTGGCCACAGCCCAGCCACAAGTACACGCTCACGCAGCCGGCATCCTCCACAAGCGCGATCCTGCACCCGCCCCCGCACCCGCTGTAGAGCACAACCTCCTCCACGAAGGATGCAGGCCCATCGACAAGCGCACCCGCCAGCACGCCCACCCTCAGCGGCGGCAAATCGCTACCTCTGGTGAGGGAGACGTCGTCGGGAACAGTGCTGGTGCTTCGGGTGCTGGATACTCCTGTGATGCTACCAAGTGCAAGCTTCCCGACTGCCAATGTGCCAGCACTTCCCCGCCTGGAGGTCTCAAGCCGTCAGATACGCCCATGTTCATCGTCTTCACTGCCGATGATGCCATTCAGACCTACACCGTCAATGCTGTGAACGGCTTCTTGCAACAGCGAAGGAACCCCAACGGCTGCAAGCCCCAGATGTCATACTACACCTCGCTCAGGTCAGTCAATCTCGCCCGCTCTCCCACAAGCATTCGTTCCCACTCACACTCTTTGCCTCTTATCCCCCCATCTCACAGCTACACAAACTACTTCAATGTCACCTCCCTCGCAGTCGAGTACAACTACGAGATCGCAGATCACACTATGACCCATGTCGGTGAGTCCCAGCATCTTCCTATGCTCGAAACTACCCAGCATTTATGCTGACCATTCACCCTTACACTTCAGGTGACCCACCCGCGAGCGAGGTCTCCGGCAATTTGCAGGCCATCAACTCACTCGCAGGAATCCCTTACAACGACATCCAAGGCTTCCGCGCACCGTTCCTCAACTACTCCGTCAACACCCTCAAGATGCTCCACCAGATGCAATTCGAGTACGACACCTCCGCTACCTCTTCCGTCCCCGTTACCGACCCCAACACAGACGCATTCTGGCCTTACACCCTCGACTACGGTATGGCGAACGACTGTCTGGCCGTCGAGGGAATCTGTAACGGTCAGCCTGTGTTGCCTGGTATGTGGGAAGTGCCCATGTATGCCATCTTTGACGAGAGAGGTGCGGCTGGTGCCCATTTGATGGACCCTTGGTTGGACTCGGAGAACCCTAACGACGTCTTGAACTGGATGAAGAACACTTTCCTTGACCACTACAACGGTAACCGCCAGCCTTTCGGTCTCTACTCTCACCCTATTCACGTCGCCACTGGTTACCCCGGTATTAATGACCCCACCGCTCAGATCCGAAGTAAGTAAATAGGGAAGTAGTTTTGCGAGTAAGGATTGGTACTGACACATCTGCCTCTTCGAACAGTGATCAACCAGTTCCTTGACTGGGCCACCACAAACTCGTCCATGCAGAACGTCTGGATCGTCTCCAACCGTCAGCTCCTCGCCTGGATGAAGAACCCCGTGCCCGCGTCCCAACTGAACACCCTCGACGCCTTCAAGTGTGGAACTCCCCAAGTCAACTCCCACATCTGCAACGGCCAACTCGCCAATTCGGACCTGATCGAGCACTGTATATCCGACACGCCCGGTGATGCGTTGAACAATGCTCCCTTCTACACTTGCTACGGATGCCCGACTACGACGCCCACGCCCGACGCACCTGTTCCGAACCAGAAGAACAACGATAACACGGTCCGGACCCGGATTTCGAACACTTGCAGTACGGCTTGGTGGGATCCTATCGCGGCGAAGTGTCTCTGCACTGGCTCGAACTGTGCTTTCAACGATGCTACTCGGTCGATCGGGCCAAACGGGCAGAGTGAGTTAACCTGTTGCGCAAAAAAATAAGTTGGGCATGTTTCTGACTGCTTGGTCCCTCTTGTTCAGATTTGACTTCAGCGCCTACTACGAATGTGGCTGGTGATGATCCTACCAAGCCACGCGACCCGTACACCAGCTTTAACGGCAACAAGGACTCGGCAGCTACTCCTTCGAGACTCGTGTCTGGCCTGGTGTCAACATGCGTCGGGCTCGTGGTAGTAGCCGTCGTGAGCTCCTTGACGCTGTGATTTCCACTCGACATTACGGAACAGGAACTCATTTCCCCAGCTCGGACAAGCAACCCCCCACCCCTCTTCCAGTCTTTTTTGAGGACGGAAATAACGGACAAGCACTCAAAAATTTCTCACGTCGGACATGGACTTGGGATCTCAGTCTCTCAGAATTCCCCTCCCTCCATCCGTTTTCCCATTCGCCTCGGCATATATTGTCCCCATCGGACGGCACTTTTCCACACGAAGCGCCCAGCGCCTCTGCCATCATTCTCTTTGGTAACTCGCTCAGGCCCCGGTATTTCTCTGCCGCCGGGCCCTTGACAAGCTCTCTCCGCTCTCTCTCACACACTTGCTGTTGTTCTCTTCATCCTCTCTCTCCTCTCGTTCCGGAGTGTTTTCTCATACGATCTCTACAATCTTGGACAATTCAAGCACACATCTGTTCCTTTTCTCCTCGGTCCATTCCTTCTTGGGACCCGGTTTGAAGTGTGTGAGATTCTGGGACGGAGCCTCGATTGTTTCCCTACGTGCCGAAGCCTGACCATGTGAGGGAATAGTACCGAACTCGACCCCATGTAGTCCGTCCCTCTAACCGCCCCCCATCCTCAAACTTCCCAGCGGCGTCCTTCTCTTCCTCGACCGATTCCAACCCCTTCTCCAAAACGTCATCCGTATCAACCGCACAGATCAAATGCGCCTTCTTAACCGCAGTTCCCAACCTGCCGGACGCGACGAAATCCAAAGCGGACATATCCTCCCCTTCCGCCATGACCGTAGTGGAGAAGTGAGAATGATAGCGTAAGGGATCGCCAGGGTAAACTACGAATTCGCCTCCGAACCGTAAACCTGTGCCGAGGAAGTATCCGCGCGCGTGGAGGTCGTCGAAGACTGCGCAGCGGGCTCTATCGTTCTGTGTGTGTGGGAAGGTGAAGGTTGAGGAGGAGGAGGCGGTTTGGGGTGTTGTGTGGATATGTGGTGATGAGGTCTGAGGACGAGGGATGAGGACGCCGCTCGAGCTTGAAGATGTCGCAAGTGGATCTTCATCCTCTCCCTCCTCAGGACTGACTGTCCTAGGCATCATCTCCTCCTTCTCCAAAGCCGTCTGATCAATGAGCACGATGGCGCCTACGCGGAGCAGATAGCTCACTTCCTCCGGGATGAGCTGGAGTGGGAGACCGAGGAAGACGTTCTGCTGTGGAGCGAGGGGTAAGGTGCCGCTCATGAGACCGATGATGTTATGTTGCGTCCGTAAGAGCTTGACGTCTGTTTGCTCAGATGGAAGGGGATTCAGCGTGGTCCTTGCCCTTGGGGGGTTTGGGGAAGTTAGGGGGGAGGAGGGGCTTACCTCGGACATCCCAGACGAGCGCATCACCATTGGCGAGGTGGACGAGAGCGCGGTTTGGGTGCGCGGTGCGCAGACTGTCTTCGTCGAGCGGCATATGGCTCGTCGATATTCTGCGGCCTCGGGGGCGCGCGCTCGTGTTCTTCTTCTTGCGGAAGATGGCGATGGTCGAGGTCAGTTGGAAGAAGAGCAAGGCGTCTTCCAAAAAATGGCAGCACGGACGACTATACTTCGATCTCAAAACTCGGGACGGGAATGCAAAGGACTTCATTCATGTGATTGACATACAGCCAAGGGAGCCTCCAGGACATATAAACAGATTATGGGAATGAACAGAGGGTCTGACAGAATGGCGGCGAGTTCAAAGCGCTACTTTCCCCCGACCCGCCTTGATGTTACTCCGCTGACGCTTGACCTTCTCCATCTTGCGCGACTCCCTCCTCTCCAGCCCTTTGACTCGGTCTCGCTGTTGAGCAGAGGTCTCACCGACAAGGGAGGAGGATGCGATGGAGAGGATGTGTTCATGCAGCTGTGAGGGGGGAGCACTTATATCAGAGGCGGGCATTGAGGTTTGAGAACTTTGGACGGGATTGTAAGCTCTACCCACCTTTTCAAGCGCGTCTTGGGCATTTGCAGGAGCGGTTCGGTGGCGCATGGACGAGATGGCGACCGAATGAGAAGATTGGACGTAGTAGGGCTGTCAAACAGTGTCCAAAGTACTCGCTCGTCAGTCGATCGCAGCTCAAAGGCTACACAATTATTCAGATCCTGAGGATTCCTTCTCACCGAATGGGCAACGAGTTCACTTGCGATCGTCTTGGGAAGCCACTTCTTTCCGGGACCCAAGTCGATCGTGCCTGGCTGAGAAGAGTTTCCGCCTCCGTCCTCGTCCTCGTCATTTTCTGAGCGCGTCGTGCGGGCGAGGTCGAGACGGACTGTTGCCTTCGTGTTGAGCTTGTTCACGTTCTGACCGCCTGGGCCTGAGCTTCGGGAGAACGCGATGGGGAATTGATCTGTGGTATAGGGCATCAGAGAGGGAAAAAGATGGAAGGAGGGAAAAAGGCAAGAAAGTCAACAAGAGGCCCTGAAGGAAGAGGGAAAGGAGAATTCAGCAGTTCCTCATACTGGAGAGAGAGAGGAAATTCACCTGTAGTCAATGTTGTCTGTTCGAATGCTGCGATCCATCTCCGTCGAGCTCGCATGGAGTCGAGTGCGGCATCGCTGTGGACATTATGGAATGATATGAAAGCAGAAGCAGATCTCCTCCCTGTTGCTGTTGCTGCTACTATTCTGACAATCATCCCTGCCAATTGTATGCTGCGTGGTGGTCGTCTATGAGAGAGACTGAGAGAGATGTTGAGTTGAGGATGAGCGTGGGAAAGTAGAAGTCGATGTTGTTGCTATGCGAACGACGAACTTCCAATCGAAATGCGAAGGTGTCGTGGAGAGCAGCGCACGAAGCACTTGCATTCATTCATCCACAGCAGTCAAAGGATTCCAGTCTCTCTCGCCCTCTCCCAACTGAGTCACTGATTGATATACGCCATGAGTGAGTGTATATGCGCGCGCGGGATGGATGGATGGAATGGATTGCTGGCTGACTCTGCTGCTCCTGCTTCTCCTCGCTCTGCACAGGCTTCGGCCCTGCAGACTACGACGCCGTCGAGGACCGCGATGGACTCCGCCTCTCCTGGAATGCCTGGCCTTCCTCACGAGTCGAGGCAACCCGCACCGTCGTCCCCATCGCATCCCTTTACACACCCCTCAAGGAGCGCGCAGACTTACCCCCCGTCCTCTACGAACCCGTAACATGCAAACCACCCTGCCGAGCAGTCCTCAATCCATACTGCCAGATCGACGTCCGCGGCAAGCTATGGATCTGCCCCTTCTGTCTCTCACGGAACGCTTTCCCTCCTCACTACAAGGACATCTCCAACACCAACTTGCCCGCAGAACTTCTGCCCAAGTACACCACCATCGAATACACCCTCTCCCGCCCGGCCCAGGTGCCCCCAATCTTCCTCTACGTGGTCGACACCTGCATGGACGAGGACGACCTCAAGGCTCTCCGCGAGACTCTCGTCGTCTCCCTCAGCCTTCTCCCTCCCCATGCGCTTGTCGGTCTCATCACCTTCGGCACCATGGCTCAGATCCACGAGCTCGGCTACGAGCAATGCCCCAAGAGCTACGTCTTCCGCGGAACCAAGGAGTACGCGCCTAAGCAGATCCAGGAGATGCTTGGTCTCACAGCCGGAGCAAACGTGCCCCGCCCTGGCGCACCCGGCCCATCCCAGCCAGCTCCCGCAGCAGCAGGCGGGCGACCCCTCGGCGCAGCTCGCTTCTTGCTTCCCGTCTCTCAGTGCGAGTTCCAGCTCACCAACATTCTCGAGCAGCTCCAGCGTGACCCTTGGCCCGTCGCCAACGACAAGCGTGCCCAGCGATGCTCCGGTGTAGCCCTCAGTGTCGCCGTCGGTATGCTCGAGACGAGCTTCCCCAACACTGGCGCACGTGTCATGCTCTTCGTCGGAGGACCGGCTACCGAGGGTCCAGGACATGTCGTCTCTACCGAGCTTCGTGAGCGCATCCGCTCTCATCACGACATTGACAAGGACAATGTCAAGTACTTCAAGCGCGCGAACAAGTTCTACGACGCCATTGCCAAGCGCGCCGCTGCCAATGGACACACAGTCGACATCTTCGCCGGCTGTCTCGATCAAGTCGGTCTGCTCGAGATGAAGGGTCTCGCGAACTTGACCAACGGACACATGATCCTCGCCGATAGTTTCCAGATGGGTATCTTCAAGCAGAGTTTCCAGAAGATCTTCGAAAAGGACGACAATGGTGTCCTCAACATTGGCTTCAATGCCACCTTGGACGTCCAATGCACCAAGGAGCTCAAGGTCTCCGGTCTCATCGGACACGCTGTCTCTGCTAACAAGAAGTCGGCTTCCGTCGGCGAGACGGAGATTGGTATCGGTCAGACATCCGCTTGGAAGCTGTGCAGCATCTCCCCCAAGACCTCTGTCGGCATCTACTTTGAAGTCGTCACACCCGGCGGCACCCCACTCCAACCAGGCTCACGAGGTCTGATCCAGTATGTGACGCACTACCAGCATGCATCAGGTCAGTTCCGCCTCCGTGTCACGACCATCGCCCGTCCCTTCGCCGAGGGCGGCTCGGCCCAGATCTCAGCCAGTTTCGACCAAGAAGCCGCAGCGGTGCTCATGTCCCGAATTGCCGTCTTCAAGGCGGAGATTGATGATTCACCCGATGTGTTGAGGTGGTTGGATCGGATGTTGATCAGGCTTTGCCAGAAGTTTGCCGACTATCGCAAGGATGATCCTTCGAGCTTCAGGACGCCGGAGCAGTTTAGCATTTACCCGCAGTTCATGTTCCATCTTCGTCGGTCGCAGTTCTTGCAAGTCTTCAACAACTCACCAGATGAGACGGCCTTCTACAGGTGAGTGGCTGACTCATGGTTTCCCCCCGAGGCTGAAATTGCTTCGATTGATTATGAGAATTCTGACGACATTGATCGCACCTCTTACAGGCACGTTCTCAACGCTGAGGATGTCAACAACTCGCTGATCATGATCCAGCCCACGCTGATGTCCTACGGCTTCGACACACCGCCCCAACCCGTCCTGCTCGACTCTGTCTCCATCAAGCCAGACGTTGTCCTCCTGCTCGACACTTTCTTCCACATCCTTATCTTCCACGGTGAGACGGTGGCACAGTGGCGCAAGGCTGGTTATCAGGAGCAAGATGGGTATGAGAACTTCAAGGAGCTGTTGGAGAACCCCAAGGCGGATGCTCAAGTGAGTGAACATCGATTTGACCAGGTGTCTGGACGCGTTTTACTGAAGCAATTTTTGACTTCGATTCCCTCCAGGACCTCTTGACCGACCGATTCCCTATTCCGCGATACATCGTGTGCGACCAGAACGGTTCGCAAGCTCGTTTCTTGCTCTCGAAGCTCAACCCGTCGACGACTCACATGAGCGGAGGGATGTACGGCAATGCTGCGACGGGGCAGACCATCTTCACGGACGATGTGTCATTGCAGGTCTTCATGGAGCACTTGAAGCGGCTTGCTGTTGGCTCGAGCAGCGGTAATTAGCGAGACGACGGGGATTGTCGCGCCATGGGACTTCCCCTCCGGTCCGCCAGATTTCCATTTCCCCTCTACCTCCCCTCCCCTCCCCTCCCCCCCCCAACGTCCTCCTTCTTCTCCTCATCTCTCTCCACAATCACTCTTTGTACAGGTTCTGCTTCCTCCCATCCTTTTCTTTTCCTCGAATCCCTTCCCTTTCCAACTCTCAACAACGACTTTTGTTTCTTCAAAACTTTTCTCCTCGTATGTGATGGCCAAAGCCCTTCCGAAAACCGATTTCACACCCCCAAAAATGTTCTTTTTTGTCCTTCATCTCTTTCCCTTCGCCCCAGCAGCGCAGCAGCTTTGGCCCCCCCTATCACGCACGAGGCTTTCAAATCGCAGGGTCCGGGGGAGGCAAGGTTCGCGGCCGCTAGATTATTTAGAGAGAGGCGACTCAGGGTCCCGTCCGCGCTCCGTGAATGCGGACAACGCGAGCAAGCTGGAAAGGCGAGGTTCAGGACAGGCGTTTCCTAGGTGGTTCTCACCACTCTACCTCACCACCACAATCCTATCCACCCTCGTATCCAGAGGAGGGGACATGCCACTTTCCCTTACGAGGTACATGCGTGGACATGGGCTTGTGGTACTTGAGATCTGCGCTTCCGGGATCCGTTGTTTTGCAAGGCCGTCCCCGACTCCCCGGTCGTCAGGCGTCAGGGTGCGACATTGGACATGGCAACAAGACGGGGGCGGTGGTGATGTATGCAGGCGAAGTGCAGCAAAATCACACCTCCTCACTTCTTCTTCCCTCTAGCCCCGCGCCGGTCCACTGCTGCTTCTCCCCGTCGCTCCTCTCTCTTCCCCACCTGCAAAGTCTGAGTGCTGAAATTTGCTGACTGCTTCCCTCCCCCCCTTTCTGCGCCACCGCCCACCATTCCAGCCCGTCGTCGCAGCAGCCGTTTCCCCCCCGCGGCTCCTCGCTTCAAGGCGCGGAGCAGCCAGGAACCTCTGCACTCGCTCGACGATGGCAACCGATCCGCAGCGCCCACTCGTCCAAGGCAACCGATCCTCAGAGCCCACTCGTCCAAGGCAACCGATCCTCACGGACGCGCCAATCCGCCTGACACAGAGCGCCTACAAACAACGCAAGGCGAACGAGAAAGGTCTCCCCCATCGCCTCGTTCTCGATCGTCAGGGCCGAGGCCTCCATAGACCGATGGACGATGCATGTTCCGTCATGCTAGGATTCGACGATCGTCCCTGCCATGCTAAGGGCTCTTCTTCTCGGATGGCTCGAGCGCGAGAAGGGTGCCAGCGCTTCCTGATGGCCGAGATCGGTTGCAGCTCAGCACCAGGTGAGTCTCTTCTCTCCCCCAGATGCTCGGTGGCAAAAGACTCTGTTCCTGAAGCTTCCTCTGTCTTCTCCAGAGAGAGATTTCGAGAACTTGGATGCATAAGAAGCAGCCTGTTTTCGAAATCCCCTTCCCCCT
>RDSH01000355.1:0-15288 GCA_009428295.1 Tilletia walkeri
CAGGTGACCAAGGACCACAAAGGAATGATGGGCCACGAATTCTACGCGGACTTGTACTGGCGCGATTCGCCTGACTTCTTGGGTCAAACGGTCGTCAGGAGCGACATGGGCTCCGTCGACGCATCTTTCGATTGAGGGTCGTTCAAAATTTTCCCCACCTAGTGTTCGCCTTTCCCTCGCCGGCCCCGTTTCGCGACCCCTACATCCACGTGCATTCTACATCCTACTTCTCATCTTCCTTAACTTACCAAATCTCTTTGCATCCCTCTTGTTCAATCGAACTCCCCCATCTTCTCTCTCCCAGGGGACCGTACAGCGCAGACGAATGCTTACGAATGTCGAGATTCATTTCTGTCTCATGTTCCTGGTAGAAGTGGAAAAAAGGGATAAGGGAAAAAAAAACTCGAGGGCAAAATCATTATGGATACAGAATCGCTGTGGACTCCGGAGCCCTCTCTGGCCCTCCTTTTAAGCCTTCTTGTAACCAGCCTCGGCAAGAGAGTCCTCGAGCGACTTGAGCAGGTAGTCGATGTCGCCGCGCTCCTCGTTGATGACGGTGACACCCATGTGGCCGATGCTGGAAGAGAAGAAGAGTACAAGCCAATCGTTGTCAGTACTTGCTCTCGGAGTCCTCAGGCAAAGGTATCAAGTAGAAGACTCACCGGAAGTACGTGTCCTTGACCTCCTTGTGCAGACCGGCAGCCATGACAACATTCTTAGCCACGAGCTTAGGCAGCAAATCACCCGCCTTCAACCCAGCAGGGAACTTAACAGCCGTCATCCCATGCGCACCGTCCTTAACACCATCCGCAACGAGCTGCTCCAACCCAAGCTTCTCCTTAATGAAGTTCTTCACCTTGTCCGAAACCTCAACATGGCGCTTGAAGCGGTCCTCGAGCGAGACTTCACCCTGGGTGATCGTCTTCAGGGACTGGTTGAGCGCGTAGATGAGGTTCGTAGGAGGGGTCGCGAAGTAAGCGGGCGTGCCGGCCTCGTACGCCTTCATGATAGGCAACCAGCGCTTCCACGAGGCGAAGTAGCTGCGCTCAGGCGCTTGGCGCGTCTCAAAGGCCTTCATCGCCTTGGGGCTCGCCGCGAGCAGGGACAGACCGGGCGGGCATCCAATCCCCTTCTGCGAAGCACCAATGACGACGTCGATCCCCCACTCGTCCATTCGGATCTCCTCAGAGGCTACACTGCAGACGCCATCGAGGACAAGGATCGTCTCTGGGCTGACGCGCTTGACGAGCTCGCCGAGTCCCTTGGCGTCGCTGAGCACACCGGTGGAAGTGTCGACGTGGGTGAAAGTGAGAGCCTTGTACTTCTTCTGACCGAGAGCCTTCTCGACCTCCTCGAGCGTAGGCTTGGAGCCGATGGGCGCCTTGACCTGGGTCACTTTGGCGCCGTAAATCTCGAGACAGTCAGCAAAGCTGTCACCGAAGTAGCCGCTGTTCAGCACGAGGACGTCCTCTCCGGGCTCGATGACGTTGGCAGCGGTCATGTCCCAACCGAGTGTGCCGGAACCGGCGACGATGAAAGGCTGGGACTTGGGTGCGTAAAGAACTTGGCGGAGCATCCGAATGGAGTCGCCAAAGACGGGCACAAAGTCTGGGGAGACATGCGACATGGAAGGGTGAGCATTGGCGAAGAGGACATCGTCAGCGACCTCGATAGGTCCAGGGATGACGAGAAGCTTGTGCTCCTCTTGCTTGAAGGTAGACATGTTGTTCTTGTTGTTGTTGCGGGCGGGGGCGTCGTGGGAGAGATGGCGGTTAAGCTGTTGAATGCGAGCGATGGCGGGACCATGTGGTGTCGTGGTGGGGACGGGTGTTGGGGTGATGAGCGCGGTGGCAGGTGCGTGTGGGTGGGCATTTGGTTTTTGGGCCGGTGCAGGGGCGGGCGGTGTTGGGGTGGAGTGGCGAGAGAGTACGTTCGAGGGTTCCACAGCCGATGCATGCCATGAGGCAGTCGAGGCAGAGCGTGGCGATGGTGACGACGGCCGGCGTGTCATTGTTGGAGAAGTGCAGATGAGGGGGGGATGGGTACAGGCGAAGTCGTGGTCGCAGGTGTGCGGAGTGTTGTTGTTGTTGATGATGTTACAGATCGACAAGTGAGGGAACGCAGTTGATGCGTGATGTCGAAGTGTTTCCGTTGAAGGAGAGCAACGAAAGTTGTGTGTGTGGGCGAGTTGTGCGAAGGTGGTGGTGGTGGTGGTGAGGTAGAAGATGAGTCACAGATGAGGGAGAGAGATGATCAGTTCAGGGCTCGAAGCAAGGCACAAGCAGATGAAACGGGAACAACAGCGGTCAAGGCGAAGTGGAGTGTCCAAATCACGCGAAGTAGATGCACCATCTCATCTTCGCGCTGTGGGGTAACTAAAGCACCCAATCACCGAAACTCGTCCAACTGCCCGCCCTCCCCACCAGGCACCATCTGATGTGATGCTGATGAGATGCGCACTGGCCAGGTCTTGACAAAACTCAGGAGAGCGTTGATGCCGAGAACTCGTCCCCCGTTCGGTCTGGCAACCAAAATGCGGAGAGGGAGCAAGATGTGCTCAGATGCATCTCCCCAAGTTTCCGCTTCCGCCACATTCCCACCGACACCGCCGCCAAACAACCCGCGCGGGGGCACAGCTCGGGCCGAACGCCGTTTCCGTGGTGCGCGGAGGTGGTGTGAATCGCCGAACAGTGCGTTCGATGAAACCCCGATGATGAGAAGCTGGAAGGCTTGGGGGAGTAGCAGCAGCAGCAGGGTAGGGCAGGAGGTCTTGGGGAGGCTGGAAGGAAGGAGCGTGACCTGGGTGGGAAGACCCGAGCGACGGCATGGGATGCTGAGCTCTTGAAATCCATGTCTGCTGGCCCCGCGCAGCATTCGTAGCCTGCTTCGTTCCATCTGGCGCGCGCACGTCCGATGCTCGTGCGGTGTCCTAGAGGCGCCAGCATTGGAAGCCCGCATGTCACCCTGGAATCCCATCTCCCAGCGAGGCGCGATCCGGGACAGCGCCGAGCCATCAGCCCCGGTTGTGCATCGAGAATGTAACCCCAGTGGGACAAGAGATGGGCGCGCCGGTGGGAGTAGGGCGGGTGGGATTGGTTCGGAGGGACGGGGGAAGGGGAAGATGCGAGATGGGGGGAAACACGTACCTGATAGGACAGTTGCTGGTGCTGGGACGGACGGAGCGAAGGGCGTGCGCTGACTGAAGATGCTGGGAATCGAGTGGTTCTGGCTGTGGTGGTGGTGATGGTGTTGAAGTTGATCAGACGAGCTCGCATTTGGGAAGGCGTTGGACGGCCAGGTTAGAGCGAGAGTAGTAATCGAGTGAAGGTGTGTGCGTGGGTTTGGCCTCTCTGCGGTAAAAAGTGGAGCATGACAAATCCACAACCCTTCCATCCAGCAGGCTCAGCATCTCAACAATCCAGTGATGGAGGGAGAGCTTCATTCTATTATTTCTGGGATTCCTTGGTGCATATGTATCAGTGATGTGAGAGACAAGAGGTGTGTGTCTGAGTGAGTGAAGAGGTGGGAGGCAGTATTCCAAGGACGAAAGAAACGGCCATCGCGCATTAAATATCCTCCACAACCCTTCGAGTCCAACCGAGCCCGGGAGAAAGGCAGAGCGCGCCTTCCACATCCTCCGGTGCCGTGGGTCGTCGCACTCCCCGACCCCAGGGGGGTGAGAGAAGAAAATACGGAGCAAGGCCTTCAGTCCTTGTGCCGATCGGCCCCTACTCTGCTCAGCGGGATGATCGGCTTGTTCCCGTTCGGACTCCCTTCGCTCGACATGCCCGTCGCAGCCAGAGCACCCGCAGCACGTTTCAGTGCCTGCGATTGCTGATTCTTCGCATACGCATATACCAATCTATCGTCCCAGAAAAAGCACGCACGATCAGCTTACAGAAAGACGCACGAGCGTGCACTCCAAACGAGAAACTCACCCTGCCAGGAAGCCAACCGCGATCGCGCTCGTGTTTCCCGTTGTCACAGCATCTCCGAAGAACACCATCCCACTCAGAGCCAAGGGTAGCTTGTTCAGCGCTCCCACCATGCTGTACGTCGTGCTGCTCGTCGTCCGAATGCACCACGCCGTAGTATAGGAGATGAAGACACCGCAGGCACCGGAGAACGCGATTGCCGTTAGCAGTTGGGTCTTGTCCGCCGGTGGGCTGAGGACATGATACAACACAGGGTTTCAGCGTTTTCATGCACACCGAAAGCAGCAAAGAACTCAACATGCAACTCACAAGTTCCTGCTCAGATTGGCCTTGCTCCAATCCTCAAAGAGCTGACCCAATTTGGAGCGGTGTTCAGCAAACTCCTTACTCCTCAGCAGAAAAATAACAGTGGAGCAGGTTCAACTCACAAATGAGCAAATAACCAGAACGGGAATGCTCAAGAAGTTGTTGTAGAACATCGAGTCCCAGTCCTTGAATCCTGTGATCTTGATCCGCTTGCGCATGTATAAGACCTGTACAGTCCATGAAGATGAGCAAAAGGGCAAGCCTCAGCAGCATCGCGAAATGAAACTCACATAAGCTGCACTCGCAAAGCAGTTCAACGCCATCCACACATATCCACTGTTCAACACCCCAACCCCCTGCAGCCCATCCAACACATCCTGCCCATTATTCAACTCCCCCATCTTAGCAGCAATAGCAGCCTTCTGCCCCGCAAGAGGATCAGTAATCCCAATCCGTTGCTTCGTATCAGGGTCGTACGTCGCCCCAAGCAGAGCCGAGTCCACGTCGTGTGGTACGGAGAGGTTTGAGATTTCCAAGACGCGAGCGATGTCGGATGAGGCGGCGATGATGGAGGAGAGAACCATGAGGACGAAGGACATGAAGGTTAGGGCGGAGATGCGGCCGCCGAACCAGATCACCTCGCCATATGCCTGCGGGGGAGGAAAAGAGAGGTTCTCAAGTGTGAGAACATGGGGCGCTCATGCATGGTTAAGGGATGGTGAAAGGCCGATGTAATGCTCACAATCAAAATGATGGTCAAGTTCTTGAAGATGGTGTACACGGGAATGCTCAAAAATTGCTGAGGGGGGGGGACAATGGCAGGGGACGAAATGTCAGTCACCCAAGATCGCATCACAAGCAGGGAACCCCAAACAGAGCCGAGCACTCACCAAAGCCTTACTACTCGTATAGATGACCGCCACAAGCAAAACGCTAACCGGCATCCACGCCTTCACATCCTTCATATTCAACTCCCGAATCTGAATGACCTTCATCCGACTCGCAACAGTGACGATGCAAACCCCAACCACACTCTGACAGAGCAACACCAACAGATTCATGTTGAACTTCTTGCCGGAAAGGACGAACTTGTTCAACACGGTCATCGCAATGCTCGCGGCGCAGTAGCTGAGGATGGGAGGTAAACTTCGTAAATCCATCTTGCTTGAGGAACCGCTGCTGCCGAGTTGAGATTCGGACGAGTCGCGATCTAGACCTAACGTTCGTGCACCCAGACGTGGGTCGACGCGCATCCCGGCATGACCATTGCTCCCGCTCCCGCCTCCACCGAGGAACGGCGCCCGACTCGAGTCCGAAGGTGAGTCCGGTCGGTCGAGTGGTTGAGGTAGAGGATCCGACGATCCGGAGGCGGCGTTCCCGTTGGAGGAGAAGGCGCCGTTAGAGGAGGTGGGAGGGGTGGAAGGTACGGGCACCCTTACCTCGCGCACGGCCTGGTGGTTTGCCGGCTTGAAGAGACGGCCGGACGACATTTTGGCCCTGCGTTCGTGTTGTGCGTTTGGTTTGCGTGGGTGTGCGCAAGTCAGATCACCGATTTTTCTTCGCAGAGGCGCGGCGCGGAGGAGAAGAAGAAGCGCTAGGAACGTCTTTGAAGGGAGGGCCTGAGGAGATGGGGCGCAGAGGACTCCGTTGATGATCGTCCTATTGTCTTGACGTGGGTACGATGGTGATGGTTGTCCGTCAAGTGGGTGGTGATAGAGATGGCTCTTTCCCACTCTTCTCTTCTCTCTCGCACACGCCGCATGAAGCATGAACCTCGCGAACATCACCCGCGAAACTACAAGACAATGCTCCATTACTCAAAGTACAGTTCCAGGTAAAAGAGAGGATATGAACATATATACGACTGCAAGCAACTGCTGTGCTGCATGGAAAGGCGCTCTACTCCATCATTAATCATTATGTGGGACTGATGGGTATGGCAATTCAAACCTCACTCAAAAACAATCCTCACCTGTCCCCGCTGCGATCCCAGAACCGTCGAACCGTAATCCGACCACGAAGGCTTCTGAACACCAGGTGGGTCCACCCTCCCCGGCCTCCGAATCCAAGTCCGCCCTTGACACAACGCCGACCGGAACCAAACCAGCAGAAGATCCGTCGACCAGAACCTCCGCAGCGCACCAAGCTCTTCAGACGGTGGAGCCCTCGCCTGCGCAATCTCGCCCGTATCTGTGTAGAGATCGAAGGATCCCTGGAAGTAAGGGCTGTGGACAATCTTGATGTCGCCATTGCTAGTGTTCACCATCGAGTCGAGACGGATCTGGGATTCTTGATCGATGTAGAGCGCGATCGTTCCGTCGTCGGTGATTCCGCGGATCTGGACCGGATTGACCTTTCCTTGCCGCTCGTCGTCCGCAGTGCCATCAGCAGCACCAGCCTTTGCCGACCAAAGATGCTGTTGTTCCATATCACGGCTCGAATCTTGTCCCTGCACCCTCGGTCGTCCCCTTCGCGAGTGCCGCGGCTGAGTAGCCAAAACACTGGCATCGATATTCCCCGTGAAGGTCTCGAACGACAACCCGGCTGAAACATTGAAAACGCCTGCCAGTGCACCAACCTCAGTGCGTAAAGTTGCTGTGGGCGCTTCCAGCTCAGCATATAAGTCTCCATGCGAGACGGAGAGACTGATCTGGTCGGATGAGCGAAGCTGTCGGGCTTCGATTCGACCGTGGCCCGTCCCCAGGACGATCTGGGGTGCTTCGAGTGTAGCATTTTGAACCAGGATAACTCCCGACTTGGTGGAAGCTGTGATACTGTCCAGCGCCGTGACATGCTGGACCCATCAAAAAAAAAAATGATCTCTTCAGCGCCCAGAGTCAAACGTTTGCTGCACAACATAACCCCCAAACTCACAGAATTGAAGCTGATCCGACTCTCCTTCCCCCTCATCGTCATCGATTTGAGATTGCCTTCGGGCACCGTAGCATTCCACTCCAGAATCCCATCATCGGTGTCGATCACAGCCTCGACGGTGCCCAAGGCAAGATGACGCGGTATCATGAGCTGTACTGAAATCCCGAAAACACCTTCCCTCGGGTCCACCTTCAAAGTGGGGTCGGTCGCGATGATGATTCCACGTCGGAGCGGTCTTGATGAGTTGCCACCTCCTGGCAGTGTGGGAGGTCTCGGAGGAAGGAAGGTCGAAGATGGTGATATGGGTAGCTGTTGCGTCGTCGGATACCCATCTGAAGATGAATACGTCTCCTCACTTGATTCAAGCACAGCATACACCTTTGCGGACTCTCTCAGTTCGAGGGAGGAGTACTGCGTCACGAATCGTACCTGGATAGGCTCGTTGTCGTCTTCTTCCGTCTTCGGATCGACGAATGTGATCTCGCACATGAGGCCGCCGCCGCCGACACGCACGAAGAGAACGTCGTCCATGGAGCCTGTCCAGCGGGACGGGTCGGAGGAGTGCTTGGTGCTCGCGGGAGAGGTGGCATCTGGTTGTAGGTAAGGGAAGGGAATACGAACCGAGGCGTTGCTTTGGTAGATAGGATATAGTTGGAAGTCTGGGGCGAGGTAGTCCGGAAGCTCTGAGGCTGGTATCCTTTCTGGCTCGCTCCAGCGTATTCTCGTACTGTTCGCTGGCACGATAAGCTGCAGCAGCGAAGGGAAGGAGCGTATCAGCACGTGTGAGCTTGTTCTCATATTTGACGCGCGGAACACGTGTAGAGAATGAGAGCAACGTACCTGAGGAGGATCCGGGATCAGACCATCACCACGATTCCTGCCCTTCCCTCTCCGCGACCCGAAAAAGATGCTCACGCCGATCACACCACCAACCACCAATACGACCAGTCCGATTCCAAAGATGTTCCGTATAAGTCTTCTCCTCCTCCGCTTCCTCCTCCGTATCCTTCGCTCCTCCTGTTCGACTTCTGTGAGATCCGAGGGACGGGGCTCGTATGCTGGTGGAGGTTCGTCGTTGAGAATGCTGTCCGCGGGCGAGGTGTCGTTCTCAGCTGGAAGAGCGAGAGGGGTAGGTGCGGAAGAGGAGATGGCTCCGTAAGACGTGGATGAGATCGGTTGTGCAGTCTCTGCAGAGGAACCTTGCCTTGAGGTGTGACTACGGCGAGAAGAGGCTGTATAAGACTGAGCTTCTTCGTCCTCCCCATCGCTGCTTTCAGAATCTGCGCTACGACTGCGACTGTGACTCTGATTTTGACGCTGTCCGGTGCGCGAGGATGGTGAGAGCAGGGGCTGTGTTTCCGATGCGGGCGCTGTGTGGGGAGATGCGCCTGGCTGAGGTGGATCCTGTCCATCTTCGGGGGGTAGGATCTTGCGATCGATCGCCATTGTGACTGTAACTTCGGCGGGAGGTGGCTAGGATATCATAACACGGGTCTCTGTTCCTTTTATGGCAGCCGTCTGGTGTCCGCAATCGCACCTGTCGAGAAAGTCAGAGGAGGTGGTAGCTCTCGATGTGGCCAGTCAGTCAGTGCGTTACTGACCACTGAGCAAGTCAGATCTTAAGCTTTCCAATCTCCATGGGGGGGTCAAAGAAGTCTGGCGAGACTGAGATGGGGTCACGATAAGGATCGCCCTGCATCGAATTTGACCAGCAGCATTCTGAACTGCAGGATATCGATGATGTTGTCGTACATCCGGCCGCCTCTGCTTCTAAGGCCTGAGCGCACCTTATCGCCGTCCGTGCTTGTGTTATTGTCCTTTGGCACGCGGCTGGAGCTCTGGACGGAGGTGTTGGTGGGGATGGATGTGTTCATAGATAAAGTTGTGTCACACCAGCAAATGAAACATGCGATTGATCGCCCACAAACAAACAAAACCGAGCTCAAAATTCTCTCAGATCTCAACTTGCCTTCTTCCCTTTTCCCAACTCACAACGCCCATCGCTTGAACACTATTCTCAGTGAGGACCTTATCGCGTTGCTCCCTTTCCATAGAGCCTTCGCTCTTGCTTCACGCTTCACAGCGCAGAGCGCAGAGGCGAAGTTGCGAAGATAGATCCTTCATCTTCCATTCACAATTCATCGTTTGGTCCGAACACCAACTTCCCATCCATCAAGGTCTCGAACAGATTGTCAGCGTGCGCCAGATCTCAAATTCACGCTAACAATATGCACTGTGAACAAAGGCGAAAGTTGCCTAGAACCGGACGTCCAGTTGCTTCTCATCACATCGCCATCATGAGCTGGCGGACTTTGGGCTTCGTGCTTCGTCTTCGAAAGAAGGATGTGCATGAGTTTCCAGTTTTGACCTTCGCCATGACGATACAACGATGAGTTGGTGGTGGTGATTGTGATGTGCGGTGGGGAGTACATAGCACGGGATGTGCTGAGGAGAACAATAATAATGTGCTGTCAGGGATCTGAAACAAGTTGACACGGTGAGAGCACATCGTTTTTCTCAAGAACCTGCTTCTGCTCAGATCTCAGATGCGTCCGTGAAAGCGAGTAGAGGCTGCTGTCTGCCATGTATGTAAGAAGTCTACAAGGTGTGATGCTTGGAGCTGTGTGTATGCTCCGAAGTCCGAACGTTCTTCGCTGGAAGAAAGAGTGAAGCAGAAACATCCTCCATAGGCTACAGTCTGCACAGCCGGGATCGGGTTTGGCCATCCATTTCCAGCGCAAGCTTCGACTTTCCAGCTTCGAATGTCTCACGGCTTCGTTTGAGTTGAGTTAGATCAAAGACGCTGGGAAGAGCGGAAGCTTGACGGCGAGCGCCCTGGCTCTCCATGAGTGTTGTCAATAGGGCGGCGTCAGAAGTCCGGCACAGATCGGTAAGGACCGAGGACAGCAAGACGGCTCCTGTTCTCAGAAGAGAAGGACTATCGTTGATGGATTGAGCCAGCTTCTCGGATGGTACCAATGCATTGCTCGATGCTCGATCTGACACCTTCTCTGGTTCTTTTCCATGTTCGAATGATGCGCATGTTGTCTCGTAGATAGCGCGTAAGATATTTGATAGCCGGGCTGTGGATGAGAGCGTGATGGACGATCTGTGCCCCGTACACGTACAAATACGCATCGCTCCAGCAGCGCCAGCAGCGACGACCATTTCTTGTGTCCCTTCCGCCTCCTCTTCCTATCAGGCTTCCGCGTTGCTCTTCGTCCACACCAATCGCTGGCTCTGTCGCCTTCCCACTTCCCAGGACCACCAAGCTCAACTCAAGAAGGCCCTCAAGTCAAAAGTTAGGGACTTGCGCCAGAGTGAGTCCGAGCGCCACCTTCCTTTCCTTCTTTCTCCCTTTCGGGACGAGCTTTCTCATCTTCGTAACTTTGGTCCGCCCCTGCATCCATCGACAGCAGCCCTTGTTCCCGAAATCTGCCTCATTTTCCTTACAGACGCTCCATATACATAAGCTCAAGCCTCGAAGCCTCAAGCGCGCATTTTTTTTAGGTTTCGCAAGGCTGCGGCAAGATCTCATCTTGCATCTTCCAGGTAAGGTTATGTCCGAACGGGCCTGGAAGGTAAAAGGTTGCATGCTTCGTCCTCACAGCTCCCAGTAATCCTACAGAACCACAACCTGTGTCCGCCTTGACGAACAAGAGTCTCAACGAAAGAGTCGACGAAAGGTGAGGAGCGATCGGATGAACGTGCCCTGTACAGTCGCTCTCGGGTCCCCTTGTTGACTCATGGCCAAACCATCCTCCGACCTCTCGTCCCATCTCGCTTCCTTTCCGAAATCAGGTCGCCCACTCCACACCCTTTCAGCCACCAAAAGACGTCCAATCCCATCTCCTTCGTTGGTAAGTCGGACCACTCTCCGTCCGCTCGAGGATGCTTTGCCTTGATTTCCGTGGTTCTTCATGCTTACGATTCTTCTCGCTTTTCTTCAAGGGTTGCAGAGCCGTCTCCCTTGCGCAGGTTCTTCGTTCGTTCTTGCCTTCATCCATCCAAGAGGTGAGTGTCTTCTTTGGTTTCGCGCTCTCTTATATCCGGCCTTGAATGCGCCATGTTGATTGCCTCGTCTTCTCTCCCATTTCCGCTTTTGGCAGCAACGAGGTCCATCATAAGCCGCCTCGCCATTCCAACGACGTCCGACATCTCTTGTTCCCAGATTTTCGACTTTCGTACGGGTCGCGGCACAAAGGACGAGCACTAGTACTGGTGAGTCGGATAGCGATAAGATTGTGTCCTGGCTTCGTTCCTTCCTGTTTCGTCCTACTGGCGCGAAATGATGGCGCGCTGCGTCCTTCCCACGTCCCCCCTCCTCTTCCCGTTACCCTTCCCCTCCCACCTACCTTGGGCTACACAACTCTCATACCCCCAAACCCCCATGCCGATCATCTCCATCCGGCTTCTCCGGGAGATGCTGCTCGAAGTGACCCACTAGCCAGCATGTTGCTTCAATGCTTCTGCTGCGCGATGAGCGGTGCATTTCGAAGCATCGTCGCCATGGCCTTGATCCATTTCTTCTGCGCTGAACACGTCGAGGTGGACGATGGCCGGTGACCAGAGTACGATGACGGGTAAAGGTCTGGCCTCCCTCCCCTCCACCCTTTTCCTTTGCCCAACAACCTCGGCGAGCCAGCAGAGGAAAGGAAAAGGTTTGGTGGCTTGCGTTTGCAAATCTGCAATCTGCCAATCCATTTTGCAGGCCAATCGCTTTGCGCTGGGTTAATTGCCGCGTTAATTGGGCTTTGCCTTAAAAAAGTTCGCAGAGGCAGCTGCAGCATGCAGATAGGGCCTCGCGCCTCGCTCCCCGTCTGCTAATCCTCTCTCCCCACTGCTCGTCTGCTGGCTCATTACTCATTCGGGATCTGCAGCTGCATCACGCATCTTCTTGCTTCCCTGGCGCTTGCTCTTCCCACCCTCTCGCCGGACGAAGCCGATTCATTCCAAAATCGCGCGTGTTCGAAGAACTACCCAACTTCGCTCAGGCATCCTCACACCTCTCCACCACCACCTTGTTGGACCCCTCTTTGCTCCTGGCTTCTTGCTTCTACTCCTGCTCCTTCACCCCCTCTTCCCATCCGGCTCCTTGCCCTCATTCACCCGTCGCATTCGTTCGTCTGGCCTGCCACCCATAAAGTGGTTCGGGGTTCCTGGCATTCGTCATCGAACACACCCGACCTCCATACACTTCGAAGACGCCGTTCTTTGGGGCATAGCCGCGGAGACGAAGCCGAACGCAGCCCAGCAGCGCCAGCAAGGGTTTTTCCTCTTGGCTTGAGCCCTGCTGAAGCCTGTATAGTTTGCAGCGTCTATAAGGACAGTAGACCGCCTGCTTTAACTCTTCGCCGGAGCACCACCGCTACTACTGCATTGCAGATCATCGATTATCCCCCCCTAAAGGGCTAGAACAGACGAACCGGTGCTTCGTTTTTCGGGCCTGTCGACTGTCACAGCAGGTCACCGTGCGGAGGAAAAGTGATACCCTCGCGCTGCTCTTTTGAATCCACTTCCATTCGAGAAGGGCCTTTCCGAATCCCTCTCCCAGTCCTCTCGGCATTCAACCATCCCCTTCCTCTCCATCTTCCTCTTTCCCTCTTGTCCACCATTTCACATGTCACTGCACCCAGTCTGACAGACGCTCTCCTTTCTCTCTCTTCTCTTCTCTGCGGCTCTCTCCCCCCCCCCCCCCTCTCTCCCTCTTTCCTCTCTCTCTCTTTTCTTCCCAAGAATTCGGCTACGATGAATTCCGGACTCGGTAGCTATTCAGGCGACCCTGCACTTGTCTCTGCACTTCCCGGATCTGCCTTGCAAGGCTTCTCAAGGATACGAAATGGGAGGCGGTACGAGCTTGTTGTGGTTCAGCAACCGAGTCGTGCGCGCATGTGTGGATTCGGTGACAAGGTGAGTCTTTTTTTCTTCGATGTGAAGGCAGTTTCGGTGTGGAGAGAAGTGGTATTGACGTTCTGTCTGCGGGTTCGACTTCTGATAGGACCGAAGACCACTTAGCCCGACTTTGATTGCTAAACTCGTCATTTACGATGTTGCTTCGGGAGTCGAGTTGCATCCAAGGTACGTTTCGCAGCTCTGACCTCCCAGGACACAGGCCGGAGTAATCATCACTGACTCGATATTTCTCCGATTGTTCCACCCGCTGATTAGCGAAGTGAACACCTCTCTGTTCTTCGTCACTTCCGATCTCTGTCATCCCGACGACCTCATGCTAGGTCCGCGGAACATCCTCGTGAATCCAGGCGGAAGCGCAACCGGCTTTCCCGGTCCCTCGAGCATACCCCCAGCCTCGCCCTCGGGCGACGAGAGCATCATGAGCGCCACCGGAGCGAACGCGGACCTCATGCCGACCTCACCTCCTCCTGCCGCTCATTTCGACCCGCACACACAGACTCATGTGTACGCTTCGGATCTGGCGTCCCAGTCGTATTCGCATCACGTCCCCACTCAATCCCATCCTGGTGGCCCTGGGCCCGTGTCGGATCCTCCGTCGTCGTCCTGGGCTCATCATGCGGATGCTATGAGTTCTTCATCTGCGATTGGGGGAGGATTTTTGCCGCCGACTTCTTCGTCATCGTCTTCGTACACTGGTGCTCCCGAAATTCCTGGTGCGGATGTGGTGGGCGGCGGTAGTGGTGTTGGTAATTCCTCCGCTCATCCTTCGACGTTCCCTATTGCGACGGGTATGGCGGGTGCCTATTCGATCGGCGACCAACCGCCCACACCAACGAGTGCTGGTCTGCCCAATGTGGAGGCAGCATTAGGTCCTGGTCTTAGTTCCGGTGGGCTGCTGGGGAGTTATGAGTACCACTCTGGTGCGTCTCTTCCGCCTCCCTTGGGCTCTTCTCTGCCTGGAGGTCCGTACCCTTACGGCGCACAAGCGCAGGGCCAGATCAACCCGTACGGCAGTAGTACTCCCGCCCAACCACAACAACAACAACAATCACCATACACGCCCACATCCCTGCACCACCAACACCCACCGACGACCCCCCTCAGCTCGGTCTCGCTCACCCAATCTCTGTCTTCTGAGAATCTGACGCGCAATCTGGTCGGGTCTGCGGTGGCGAGTGCGAATGTGCTTAAGGATCTGGATGAGAAGGTTTGCATATTCTTTGTGCTCCAGGATATTTCGGTACGGACGGAGGGGGTGTATCGGATCAAGTTGATGTTTGCTGATTTGGGGTTGTGAGTATAACACGAGGTGTGGGGATTTCTTGGGGAGATTGGTCATGGCTGACTGTTTTTCTCTTTTGACTTTCTTTGCTAGAAATGGGACCGTCAATCGAGGGATCTCAGAGGCGCTCGCTGAAACTTACACGGACGCATTCGGTACGTAACGGGTGATTCTTGCCTGGACAGTACTTTTCCCTCTTATGCTAAGCCCTCCCTTTTCTGCTCTCTCTCCACCAGTGGTCTATTCGCCCCGCAAATTCCCAGGCATGCACGACCCGACCGAGCTATCTCGCAAGCTGGTCGCTCAGGGCGTCAAGATTCCCGTCCGGTCGGATCGGAAGAAGCAAGGGAGGGGAGGTGGGAGTGGTCATGGTGGTGGTGGTCCTGGTGGGGGTGGGGGTCATGGGGACGATGATGATGGGGATGATGATTGATTCGTCGGCCGTCGTTCCCTCCGGCGGAACGCTTCTTGTAAGCTTCTGCTTGCTCCCGCCCTCCCACCCCTCCTCGCTCACGCTTCTTCGGATTATCATTTTTCTCTGCCATTCCGGTCCCGTCTCGTCACGCAAGTACTGGTCACCCCTCCTCCCTCCAACCCCTTCAGGTCTCCAAAATGGTCTGGCAACATTTTCCTCCCCCTCTTCAAAATCGGACTACGTGCACCGAACACCATGATCCTTGCGGCCTTCGAGACGCGATAGGCTACTGGATCTTTCTTCCTTCTTCGTTTCTCTCAAGACACGTCGCCCGTCGGAGACGAAAGAAATCATCGCTTCCCCTTCGGATTTTTTCGGTCCTTCAAGACCCCACCGAACTGGACCACACTCACTACCCACTCTTTTCTGGTTTGCCTTTCTCCTGCTCGTACTCCAAGCGTCGGTGCGTTTCGACTTTGCTTATACTGGTGCAGCTCCAGGGAGGTTCTAGCGCGGGCTTTTTGGTTGTCCCCCCCCCCCCCCCCCCCCCCCCCCCCCCCCCC
>RDSH01000356.1:0-15040 GCA_009428295.1 Tilletia walkeri
TATGACTATAGTCGCTCATAGTCGCATGCGACTATAGCCGTAATAGTCGTATAGTCGCATAGTCGCGCCGAGGCCTGCTGACGCCTGACCTCTCTTCAATTTCAAAGACGCTGAACACTCTACTCCTCCTTTCGCTCTCACCAGTTCCGACTCAAGATCGCTTTATCCCCTTTCCTCCTCTCACGGTTCACGGTTCACCGCGTTTAAACTCAAGACCGAGAAAAGATTCTTTCAGTAGCTCAAAATCGGACGGACGCGACATTTACACACGAAACAATCAATGAATACCAAGAAGATAGCGAAGGCACACAAAGAAGAGAAGAAGCCAAAAAGGACTCCAACCCCCTCCAACCCGAAACCCAACCTACTTAAACCATCACTGGACCCGAGATTGCGGCTTGGGAGGGACTGAGGAAGTGGAGAGCTCGAGAAGAACTAAAGGAGCGAAGAAGCGAGGAAAGGAAAGGAGAAGAAGGAGAAGCGAGAAGAAGTAGAAGCGATAGCGGAGGAGAAGAAGGAGAAGCGAGAAGAAGGAGAAGCGATAGCGGAGGAAAAGAAGGAGAAGGATAATCGTGCAAGCAAGCCGGGGGCAATATGGGAAGAGCCAAGGAAGAGGATCGGAAGAGGAGAGAGACGAATAGAGAAGAGGAGATACCCAGGACGTGCAAAGTGGACGGGAAGCGGACGGAAAGAAATGAAAAGGAGAAAGGTAGAGGTGTAGAGCATAGTGGAAGAATGATCAGGGGGATTTGGCAGAGGCAAGAATCGATTGTGCGAGCACGTCGCGAGTGGTATCGTTGGTCACCATGTCCGCCATTGTCCTTAGCGGCCTAGCAAGTCTCCCCTTCTCTTTCCGAATTTGAGCGTCCAGAAGCTCTGCAATTGTGCTCCCCTCCACCCGAGCCTCCACGGACAACTCCTTGATGAACGTGACGACCTTTGACCACCGATAGACCTGCTGCTTTACTGCAGGTGAAGATTGGAGGCGCCGCGAATATGTTTTGTCTTGCTCGTAGTGCTGCTCGTCTGTGGCTCTCATGTCGTCAAGAGCTTCTCTCCCATCTTGGACCTCTGTCCATTCCTTCCACAGCTGCGTCGCACTCCTCAAAGACGGGAGCTGATAGGTGTTGGGGGTGCTGCTACCTGTGAGTGCAAGAAGGATTCGATCCACCTGAGAAGGGCCGCCAAACAACGTTCCAGACTGAACACCGGGAGCGAGGCTGCTGGGAGGACAAAAGGATGAGAGGGATAGAGGGCCGAGTGGGCCAAGAGTACCACCGTCCGCCGTCGGCGCGGTAGCAGTAGTTGTTGCTGCTGCTGCCGTTGTCGTGAGCGGAGGGAAGCTAGAAGTCGGATAATGGGAAAATGCCAAAATGGTGCGGAGGTTGTGGTCGAAAGCTGCGAGAGATCAATTGTCAATTCTATCTTCTTCAAAGACACATACTTCAAAGCAAAGACAAAGACAACACTCACCAGACTGACGTGTTGCCAGACAGAGACGATGCTCTTCAAGCCCTCGGCCAAAGCGCTCTGCACGAGACGAGTCTGTGCTTGGCTCTGCTTATTGCCCTGGCCCATGACCAACATGACACCGATCGCACCCATCACCTCGGCGTGCTGCTGCTCCTGTCGCATCGCCAAGGCTCTGACGCTAGCCTCTAGCTTCGCTGTTGTCGTACTCATATCCGTACGCAGCTTCTCGACCGTTGACCGCAAGCCTGCCAGAGCGTTGCCCACGGTCGGCATGAGCTGCTCTAGCTGCATATCGAACGGCGTGGGAGTGGAGTTGATCTTGGTCAGGAGGCTGGTTTGGTAGTTGGAGAAGGCTTTGGTGTTGAGCGGCGCATACGAGAAAAGGAAAGGCGAGGGATATTGGTCCTGAAGAATCGCAGCATCCTGGAGCAGAACAACTCGAAGGAACTTGAGCATCGTGAGAAACTCAAGGGCGGCCGAGTCGCTTTTGCCGCCGACGAGTACGCGTGCTTGTATCTGCTTGTAGGAAGGCTCGACCCAAGGGAAAATTGATTGTGCAAGCTCTTGTGGGGGCTCTAGAAGGGCACGGGGAAGCCAGTAGTCTCCTCCTTCGATCTTGAATCCCGAAAGGGCCCGGACTGGCTGGATCGAAACTCCTGTGAGATACCTTTCCATCATTCTATCTCCGCACCATCGACCATGCTTTCGCACGCCATCTTCGGTGCAACCAGCCTCATACGCAACACGGGATCCGCCCCTCCTCATGGCGTGGGTGAGTGCTGATGAGGTGATGGCGCAGGAGGAGAAAGCTTGCTTGAGCAAGGCGGACTGAGTTTCGTATGTGATGGCAATGGTGGGCTCGAGGCATCCCTCTGCCACCAAGAACTTGGTCTTGTACCAGGTCTCGCGTGCGGCAAAGTTGGGCGGAGCTTCTTTCTCGCAGTGAAAGCGGGCGAAGAGGTAGATGGCGAACGAGCCAACAGAGCAGACCTCGACGTCTTTGTGCCGGGCGGCCACACCTCGTTCAGGTCGGGCTTCTTTGTTGGTTTTGCTGCTGAGCTGAGTGGAAACAATGATGGGGCATGCTTGTGGAGTGGAGTTAGGGAGCTGAAATCCCAATGTCAGAGCTTCAAGCGTCAACACTTCACACACACACACATGGAGAATCTTGTCCCAGGAACCTTCACAGCAGATATTCTCACCTCACATACGTAGAAGTCGGACAGGTCTCGGTCTCGAAGATCTTCCGACCGACCCACAATGGCATGCTGCCACAAGAAGCTAAACCGATCGCGGGTGGCCGAATACTGACGTCTGACGTCTGAAGCTTGAAGCAAGAACCAGCGGCTGATGTCGACAAGACCTTTGACATCGTATCCATCTTTGAGGGTGTTGGTGAACTTGTCGTCTCCCCGGAGTCTACTTTGAGCCGCGCGACTCAGGCTAATGGCCTTGAGATATTGTTTGACAAGGTGACCATCGGGTGCATCGTTCGAGTTCTTCTTGAGCGCAACCTGAAGCTCCCAGAGATTCTTGATCGCTTTGACATGAGTACGGACCGACTCGTACTGTAGAGTGGGATTCCGATAGAGAACGAAGCAACTATGGAACAAGGCAGAGGAAGCAGAAAGAAGAACAATGAGCACACCGCACAGGCTAGAGTGAGAGGATAGTCAGTAGAGGAGAAAGACGGAGGTTACGGAGCTTCCATTCAGGGGTTCACGTCAGGTAACACCTTCAGCAAAACACATCTTCCCAGGAGCTAGGTCCTACACCACCTCTGACCCCTCCGATTTCCCAAGAGCACAGAACCATATCAACATTCAACCCGCATCCCAACCCACACCAACCCACATCCTCACCAGCTACCAGACTCAAAGTGAGCTGCAGAGGACAGACTTCGCGCGCACGCCGAGCAAGGAGCTCGTCGTCACTGGTGTCAGGGAGCGGGAGGAAAGGGAGGAGGGAAGGGAAGGATGAAGGGAAGGGGAGAAAGGAAGAAGGGATGAAAAGGAAGGGAAGGGAAGGGAAGGGAAGGAGAGCCAAGAGGTGAAAGAGAGGAGAAGGACAGAGAGGAGAGGGAGACGGCAGAGGTTGATGGGATATCAGGCAGGAAGAATGAGGCAGACTCACTTCAGCCATGTGAGGAGCTTCTGCTCCGTAACTATCACGTCTTCTTTATCCGCTGCAGTGCCTTCTTGATCAAGTTCTGGCCCGGAGTCGATTGAGAGCCCTCCACCACGCCTATGAAACACACCACGACACATCACGCAAGGAGAATACAGATCGTCAATCGTCGCTGATTCTAGGAGCAAAGGATGGAAGTTCGCTTGAGTGACTCACCATGAACGATTTCTGTAGAGGAACTCACAGAGCCTTCGTGCTCTCTTTGAGGTTTTGATCCTTCAAGCGCACGCCGAGACTTACACTTTCCTTGACAAAAGCAGATGCTTCTTTGTCAACGTCAGTGTCCAGAACAACCTTGACGGATCGAAGCTCGGCATCGGTCACCGGCTTTGTGTCTTGTATCCGGCGCAAAGCAGCAGAGAGGATTGCTGGAAGCATGCCTGGCTGTATTCCGTTGGCTTCAACGGTCTCGGCCTGAGGACCCAGGCCATCCGCGCGAGCAGCAGGCAGAGCAAGCAAGGACGGTTTTGTCGGTGGAAGAGAAAGGCACGATGACCGAAGAGGAAGCACCAGTGACGAAAGCTGAGAAGGCTTTTGAGGCTTCGAGAGACGCACTGGAAGGGCCACCGGAGAAAGTTGGGGAACGGAAAGCAGTAAGATTGGCTTCATCTGATTGACGTTTGATGCTGTCCAAGATCGTAGCCAGCTGTGAACCAGGCTCAGCTTGGCCAACACTGAGCACGTAAAAGAGAATAAATGGATGATTGAACAGGAAGAAAGCAGGTACACGACTAGCTCAAGTGTGCTACTCACCCAGCAGCAACGGGAAAGATCTTTTTCCACCGATAAAGGGCGGTCTTTCCGACGCCCAGCTGCTCGATGGCCTCGTCTAACTTACGCTTCTTCGAGAAAGCATAATGAACGGCAATCATTTTGTTCTGATCAGTGTAGGCGACACCATCGCTGCGCAGCTTCAGGGTACGACTCCAGCGCGAGAGGCAGAGGCGCTGGCAGACTTGGGATCTGACTGTGGCGGGGATGTAGACCCGTCTGAGCCTGGGCGCCCATCCGACGCGACGGTAGTGCTGGCTGTTGCCGACGCTGGCGACGGCGAAGGCTCTGGCGCATCAGAGAGAAGGGCAGAGGGAGAGGTAGATGATGCGGCCATGCTTGAGAGGGAGCTTGGAGAACTGGACTGGGGGAAAGTCATGAGCATGGGCAAGGCCGTAGGTACCTTCAGAATGGTCGTGTACGAGGAAGAGGATGTGGTTTCGGGGAACTCCCACTCAATTCCTTCAAACCGCGCTCAGCCAGGGAGAACCATCTGTAACCAGTCAATTAAATCCGAGTGAGTTCCTCCGGAACAGGTGGGGTTATACAGGGGGTTTTCTTACGGCCGTAAGGCTCATTCTCAACAATTCCTTACTAAGTACCCTGCCGTCTCTCTCATCTCTTTTTCTCCCTCGATGAAAGTGTTCCGGACTCGCGATCCGGACACCCTGACAAAATTTGATGTTATTTGGTTGCTTTCCCGTCCCTGTAGGTGCCGAATGTTGTGCTTGATTCGTTGGAGAGGGGGTTGACATCGGCCGAGGTCGGTGCGCAACGATTTTTAATCCCGAGGGACAAAACATCGGCGCGCCGCGCACACTTTTTCCTCACACAACACAAATTGCAGAACACAAGTTTGGGGTACGGCACCATAGGCTTGTGGCAAAGGTGAATCGAAGGAGCAGCCTCATCCAACATCAAGGTGATGTTGTGCTGCTGGTTTCCGACGGTGAATGCATCCACATTACACAGGCAGAACGCAGAAGTTTTTTTTTTTCCCCAATGATAAGCATGTCGCTCCGACAAGGCCATCATATCCACGACACAAAAAATTCACCGCTGTTCGCAGATCACACTGACTTCACAGCTTCACACTTCACACATGCCCGATGTTCACACTTCAGTGGTACATGCTCTCCACCATGGTTCATCGACATTGGTTTAAGCGACCTTGGAGCAATTGAAGGGTGGCGCAGCCACCCTGATGTTGCGTCCGTCACCTCACACGGTTTGACTATCGCCCAAGAAAGATAACTAAAGTCGCCCCGTGAAAGTCGCCCTTTGCCCGTCGTCTTTCGCCCTGTTTACAGCAGAACAACGAAACTTGCCCCTCTTTTTCCACTTGCCCTCTTTAAATATGTGTATATGACCATGATAGTTGCCCTGGCTTAACCCGAATTTGCCCCAAGCGCCTCAAACGTCAAAGTTGCCCTTATCGTACATGAAGTTGCCCTGTCCGCCTTAGAAAGATGGTGGGTTGACTCGCCACGTGGATTCCTTAAGTTTGCCGTCAAAAGATCCTCGTTTTAGCAAAAGTGAGGTGAAGGCAAAATTTAGTGAGCCAAAGGGCAAGTTTGGACCGTTCAGACTTGGAAAGGCAAATATTGAGAGTAAGGGCAATTCTGGTGAAGTGTCAGGCTCAGCGTTGCCTTCTCAGGCCTTCAGGGCAAATCCAGTGCAGTGCGGGCAACTTTGCGATAAAAGTGCGGGCAAATATGGGTCAAAAAGGGGGCAACTTTCAAGAAGACGCCCTTTTCCACGAATTTTGCCCTTCTGAAACGGAGAATTTGCCCTGTTCAGGGCAAGTGCTCGGCAAGTTTGCCGATCAAAGGTAGAGATAGGCAAAAGAGTGGGTATGAATTTGGGGCAACTTTCGGATTTACGAATATGGAATAGGGAAGTTGCCCTGCAAGTTGCCCTATAGGGCAAAAGTGGTTGGGGCAACTTTCGTGAGACCCGGGGCCGGGGCGGAATCAACCAAATTCGCCTCATTCACCCTCGCGCCCTCAGTAGAAAAAAATATTCCCCAGACTTTAGTATGGCGTTATAGAAGCGGTTTTCTCCTCGGCCAAGAGCTGAAAAAACAATAATTCCTTATACATAAATGCTCGGAACTTCAACACAATCTTGTTTTGGACCAACAAGAGTCAAGACCCCACCCTCAAATTGGGTCCTTTTCAATCTCCCAAAGTTTGGCTGTAGCACGTCAAAAACTCATGGAATGAATGCAAGTTGGTTATGTAATATCTTTGCTGCTTTGAGGAGGGGGAACCGGGGAACCGGGGAAAGGTTTCGGCCGAGGTGACGTAATATGACTAAACATGACCATAGGACTTGGAACTGTATCCAATTACCAATATGATCATATATGAACAATCGAAGGTCATATATGATCATACTGATATGACTTTCAGTAGTCTGATTCTGAAATCGGTCTTTTTGGTCGGCAAGTGGCAACTGCTGTTCGGACTTTGACCTTTCAAACTTCGTGCACGGGTGAGAATGAGAACCTAATCCTCCCTCCTCTTCCACGGCCCTGCATTACGAGGTCTCCATGGACCATGAGTGAAGTCGAGAAGGTGATAAAAGAGCATCAGTCGATTGTGCTGGCCGCAGCGCTTGTAAGAAATTTTTTTGGCTTAAATATGAGCGACATGACCTTTTATGATCATAAAAAGTCATATAATCATAAAAGGTCATATATGACCTGAAAAACTCATGTTTTTGGCCCCAAAAATCTTATGTCATACATGATCATATAGGAATCCTATATGACTGATCATATGACATGACACATGACTTTGGGATTTTGGCACCTAGTCAATAGTCATATATGACATGACATATGACTTGACCTCCAAATATGATCCTATATGACATGTGCCGAGCACTGGGTGTACGTGGCGGAGACCGGAGAATGCTGCCTGTCGAGCAGCTTTCCAGCCGAGATTCGAGAAAGTCGTGGAGAAGTCGAGGGTGGTCGAGCAGACCAGAGGGGAGAAATCCAATAATCCATCACACCAGCCCAGAGTCACCTGAGCATGAACGCGATCCCAGCTGTCACCGCAGAAGCAGCGACGGCCAGCGAAAATTGACCCCGCGCGCCATCAAATGGCCAATGAGCGGTGATTGTAACTCCCCACCGAGAGTGCGCGGTTGGTCAGTCGTGGGGCGATGCGACTGGAACGACGCGAAGAGAGACCGATTGGGCGCGGAGAGCGAACGCACAGGGCCAGTCCAGAGTTGCTGAGCCGGGTTGTCGGGAGCGGAGCGAAGGAGATGGGTGATGACTGATGAGGCCGAGACCAAGGTGTTCAAAGTTTCAAACCGGACGGAGGGGGACACCAGGCCTTAGATACCGAGAGCGATGAGATGCTGCCGGGGGCGAAGCCCCACAATACAGCATGCGGCATTATGGAGGGTCTGCGTGATGGAAGAGAGAGAGGGGAGTGAGCTTAGAGGTACTGACTACTGAGATCAAAAAGGGAACTAGGCCACCTGGGAAGTCAAGGAGCGAGAGGCAATGACTGCGAGAAAGTTGAAGCCGACAGGAAGCGTCCCAGAACGAGCCCAGAGCTTGAAGATATCGCAGCGAGTTTTCCATGGCAACGGATTTGGCGAGCAGCCAGGGTTCGATGTCGAGGCCGTTCGCCAAACGCGGAATGCCGAGGTATTTGTAAGACGCAACTTGAGGTATGCAGCGTTCTGCCGTATAGTGAGAGCTCAACTGGGGAGGGGGAAACAACTCCACACTTCTGAACATTAAATCGCATGCCACGACGAGTTGCCCATGCCTCGGCGGTGTTGAGAAGATCTTGGGCAGCCATACGATTGTGAACCGCGATGGCTCCGTATACTAGCCTTAGGCTTAGCAGATGCTTTTGAAGAGATGTAGATTCGTGTGGAAGTCAGAAGGAAAGAAAGGGAATAATGTACAGTGGTGAGGTGTTGGTCTCGAGTGATCAGAGTGATCACGAGAGTTGAGCCGAAGATCGGGAAGGGGATCGGGAAGCAGCGAGAGAGTGAAGTGAAGTGGCAGTGGAAGGAACGGAACGGAACGGAACGGAAAGCGGAACGGAACGGAACGGAAAAGGGAAAGAGAAGGAAAAGGGAGGGAAGGAGGGGAAAGGAGAGAAGAGCCACGTGGATGGTACTGGTATCGGCCGATAGCACATGCCCCCCGAGAAAAGAACGACCGTCTCGGGTCGTGCTGCGTACACCGAAAGCGGAGAGCCGTCAAGCGCATTCATCCACGAGCGCATTCACCCCACGAGACGCGAAAGAGCATCCGCATTAGAATGCAGGCGACCCGGCCGGTGAACGAAGCGAAGATTGTGCAGATGGGGCAGCAGCAACGCTCGGCAACGAGTGATGGTGGGACCATAGTGGATACCGGTCGCGGAGGTCAACATCGCTCCCATCGGCGCATGGTCCGTCACGACTGTGACACGCGCACCCTCCAGCAGGTGGGCCATCCGAGCAAAAGCCCACGCGAGACAACATAGCTCGAGCTCCGGCGCAACGAGCTTCTTCTCGGCAATCGAAGTGAGTCGAGATTGGTATGCAATGGGGCGTTCGCGCAATGTCACTGACCGCCCACCAATCTCTACCTTCCTCGTTCCCGTTAGAGGACCATCGAAGAACTCCGCCGAAGCAGCAGGGGCGGCACGCAGAGTCCCAACTTGGAAGCCACGCAACATCGGAGGGGCCCGTCGAGCGCGAGGCGCCAATCCGATACTCTCCTCAGCCGACCCGTCATCCTCATCGACCGCATCACCGCCATCACCGATCCCAGGACCAGAATCACTGATCGCAGCAGCGTCGACATCAGGCGCAGGTGAGTTGCGCATAGGGCCGAAGGGGTCGGGAGAGCTAGGGAGGACGTCAAGCTGATCCACCGCAAACTCGTCTCCGATACGCAGATCGGAAGGCAAGGACAGGCGCACGCGGTGAGGGGACAGAACCTCCCAAACGGCGAATGGGCCCGCCGTCTTCGGGTCCAGCTTCCCACCGCCAAGGCCAGGAATCGGTCGGTCACCCAAGCGCACATACACCTGATCTCCCGCCTGCAGAACGGGCAACGGCGCCCGCGACGCGTCGTAACGACGCTTCTGGCGCAGACGCTCGACGTCAATCACCCGACGAGCCTCGGTCATCCGATCAGCAGCAGCCGCAAGTACATCGTCAAAGGACGACCCATCGCCCCGAGCGCCGGCGTCGAAGACGGCGTGCGCGACGTCGGGATGGTCGACAAACACCAAGTCGAAGGGTCGGCAGCCAGTGGTGACGCTCGGCGTACTATTGATAGCCAGCTCGACGGCGGGAACGGCGGACCGATCCCATGGAGCACGACCATCCAGGGTGAGGGCACGGAGGGCATTCTGCACCGTCTGGACGGCGCGCTCAACGGCGTTCGCTTGTTGGTGGTGAGGCGGAGAGGGCGTCAAGGTAGCGCCGAGAGACTCAGCCAAGGACTGCAACACCTGACCGGTCACGCGGGCTTCGCTGTCAGACACGATCCGCCGAGGTCACCATCCCATGCGCAGGACGCGGTTACTCAGGATCGACGCAATGCCGGCGGCGGTAATCGTGGACTTGCAAGGCTCCAAAAGCACCATGCGGGAGAACAGGCAAAGCACGGACAGAACGGCGTCATTACCGTGCGAGGGTGGCAGCCCCAGCACCAGATCCACCGAGATAGCCTCCAAGGGCGCCTGCGCGTCATTCTCGATCGCCAAGGCGCCGACGCGACGACCCACCTTTGTTTTCCGGCAGATCAAGCAATGCGCTACTCATGCGCGAACGGCGTCGGTCAAGCGAGGACGCCAAAACGACTTGGACACGGCCAGGAACGTCTTCGTGTAGCCAAAGTGCCCATTGTGATCGTGCACAGCCCGGAGGACGACAGGAAGAGCAGCTTCCGGCAACGCCCATCGACCATCGACACGGCGAAAAAGGGCGCCTTGCTCCAGTGACCACTCCTCCTCCGTCGACGTCTCGGACGCCTCCCCCAACCGGCGCACGATGGGCCCAAAGTAGCGGTCCATACGAAGCCACGCCGACCAGCGCTCGCGCGGGACGGGTCCAGATGTCAGGGAGCCGCCAACAGCAGGGTAGGCGGGGGCGGGAGCGACATCAACCATGTCCTCATCGGCAAAAATCTGATGCAGCACCGCAGCAAACGCAACCTTGCTGGCGTCCAAATACAGAATATATGGGCGGGTAGGGTCGGGATGGGCAAGAACCGGGGGAGAGGCGATGGAACGTTGGAGAGCGGTGAAGCTGCGCTCCTGTTCGAGTATCATCGGCGGTTGAAGAAGCAGTGCCGTCCTTGCGAACCAACCTAGAGCGGGTGCCGTCCGACTCAAATTTCCAGCCCTTCGTCAACCTAGTCAGCGGCTCGGCGACCTCGGCAAAACGGTCGACGAATTCACGATAGTAGCCGAACAAGCCCATGACGTGATACACATCGCGCAGTGTCGTCGGCCTCTTCAACTCCTGCACGGCCTGCGCGC
Source organism: Tilletia walkeri (assembly GCA_009428295.1). Lineage (NCBI taxonomy): Eukaryota > Fungi > Basidiomycota > Exobasidiomycetes > Tilletiales > Tilletiaceae > Tilletia > Tilletia walkeri. The sequence continues at coordinate 10,947 of RDSH01000356.1, forward strand.
GCCCTTGCCACACCGCCACCCCGGCGCCGGACACCCTCCGCCCCAAGAGTGTGAGGGTAGGGACAGCAAAAGTGCATTTGGCAGGGGAGAATTTGAGGCCAATCGACTTGGCCCGGGACAGGATGGTACCGAGGGTCTCCAGGTGTTCAGCGAGGGTGGCGGTAGCAGCAACGACATCATCGATGTATATCACGGCCGTCCTCCAGCGCAAGTCGCCCAGCACACGGTCCATCAGCCGCTGGAAAACAGCGGGCGCATTCTTCAGACCAAAGGGCACAGTCCGGTACTGAAACAGACCCCGATGACAGACGAAGGCGGTTTTCCACCTGTCCGCCGCGGCTATCGGGTGCTGATGGTAGCCACGGATCGCGTCCAGCGAGCTGAACCAGCGTTTGCCCTGGAGAGTCTGGAAGACGGCGTCGGTGGTGGGAAGAGGGTATCGGTCGGAGACGGTGGCGGAGTTGAGCTGCCGGTAATCGACGCAGAAGCGCCATTTACCGTATTGGCGCACCATCAACACCGGGAAGGACACTGGGCTAGAGCTCGGTTCAATGACCTTCCAGTCGAGCAGCTGCTCGATGGCAGCATCCATCGCGGCGCGCTTCTCAGGACTGGCGCGGCGCGGGGCCTCCGGACGTAGGGAAGCGTCGGGCTGAAGGGGAATGGGCATCTCAGCATCCTGGATCAGACCGGGACGGCCGTCAAGGGCGAAAGCGCCGGTATGACGACGAAGCAAGTCGACGACAGGCTGGTGGGGATGTCCTTCAGCGTCAACGCCTACACGGACATGGCCATCGACAGGGGTGGTCGCCGCGTCTTTTGTTAGGTCGGAGACGGGATCGTCCGCCACTTCGAAAGCGTCCAGAGGCGCGGCAGGATCATCATCCGGATCCAGCGGGCTCGGATCAGGTTGCCAAGCAGAGGAGTCCTCATCCCGAGCCGCAGAGTCGTCGCCGGACAAGGGAAGGCCCAACTCGAAGTGGAGCTCCGCAGAAGAAGCGGAGACGTCCCCGACTTGCGCGGCCAGCGCATCAGCGATGGGAGTTCGGCGGGGAAGATTCACCGCGCGATCGGAGTGGTTGCTGAGGAGTATGTGGGTGGTAGCATTTGTGCCGAGGGCCGTGGGGCCGGAGATCAGCACGGACTCGGTGGCATCAGTCATAAGGCGGGGGTGGAGGGTATAGTCGACCGCGGCAGACAACGCGCCAGTGTCGACAGGCACCCATGCGGAAGAGCGAGCAGGAAGGCATGTAGGAGCGGTGGAGCATAGTTGGGCCTCCTGTGCATGCGGGCGAGGCATATGCTGCGCGACGTCAAAGGAGTATCGGCGGATGTGCGCCGTCGACTCGAGCGCGTCGATCACCACCCCGAAGCCCGTGATGAAGTCTTGGCCAAGACATAGTCCGGGGGCGAAGTGCGGGAGGACGTGGAAGTCCATTGTGCATTCCAAGAACAGTTGGAAGCCGTGGCTATCCTTGGCGCGGATGAAAAAGGTGATGGGAACAAAACCCAAGGTCTCGGTCTCTCCCAGACCGCTAACGCGCATCGGTGCGCCCGAAGGTTGCCCTCCGAGACGCTGCAGCAGACCAGCATCGATCGATGAAAGTGAGGACCCGGTGTCAAGAAGAGAAGACAACGCGGGGTACCGAACATCGTTGATGTGGATGTGAGTGGTGAGGGGAACATGGCGGCGGTGCGCTTGGCCAGTCCCAACCTCTTCACTCGGTGGCAACTTCACCACCGTACCCAGCCGCCGAGTGGGTTTTTCGAGAGGCCTCCTCGACTCATCAACCGGCAGCGCCTTGGCTGTGTGCAGCTGGGGCCTGTCCTCAATCACCAAGCAACGACCTGCAACATCCGAAACACCCTTAGGCGAGGCGGAGGGCGGTGAAGCCTGGTTAGTATTCTGCTCTGACAACACAGGGGGGGAAGTGTGAAGTACTTCCCGGTCATGGAGGCCATGGGGTCTCAGGTCAGGAGGTGGTCCAAGTCTCCCGCCATCACCACTCATGGCTAATGCGCGTTCGCTGTACCCGGCAGGGAGGTCCCGTCTTGGACCTAAGGGGGACGCAACCCTCTCCCTGCCGCTCTTGCATCCGTCCTCAAGGTGAGAACGGGGGTCGCAACGAGCTGTCTCATGCGCGAGCTCGTCTGGATGATCCGGCTGACCATCTTTGGTGCTGTTATCCAGCAGAGGGGCGCTTCCCTCTCTTCCTCTCGCAGTGCCAATCAAGGCGCCGTCAGCAGTCGCCCGAACTACATCGGGTGGCCAAGGAGGAACTGGTGGAGGGGGTGGCATACTAGGTGGCAATCCCTCTAGTTTTTCGTCATTGCGGACGCTCAGAAATGCTGAGGTGAGTCGCCAAGGACGTTTCCATCCTCAGCAGAGGTGACCGGGTACTGATCATCCTCATGTGTGGTGGCGAATCGGACTTGTGCCGCGAAGTGATCGTGGGCGAAGTCGAAGTGGTCCTGGCCGCAACGTCGGCACGGACGGTCGCACCACATGGTGTCGGTCGTGTCAGGGATGCGGTAGAAGAGGACATTCTCCTTCTGCGAGCCCGGACGCTGACCACGACCAAGACGTGTCGGATCGAAATCCTCGGACAACTTTCGATCGCGAGGGCGAGGTGTTGTGCTCGGCGAGGCAGGTGAGTTTCGCAACTCCGAGCGAGGAGGTCGAGCAGGTTGCTGAGTGGCCTTGCTTGTCGCAGGCTCTTGGCGTCCGACGGGAGTGAGGGATGGGACGCTGGCGGATATCTTTGCCAGACGAAGGTGATGAGCCTCATGCCACGACGGCTCCCACTCGCTCAAGCCGGACTGGACTGCTTGCAAAGTGGTTCCCTCCTGCGGCAGGCGAAGGATCACGCGCATAGTGGCAGGAAGGCCGGCAAGAACTTCCTGAGCAATGGCGGCATCGGTATAGATCGTGCCGTACGCGTGTCGAAGGAGCTGGACCTTGGCGATGTAGTAGGTGAGTGCAGTCTCCTGAGTTGGTTGCCACACGCGTTCGCGAGCTTGCTGACGTTGATCGTTCTTCTTCATGGGAAAGGCTGAACGCAACGCCCGGACCCACTTGTCCAGAGAGTTCAGGTCTCGAGCCTCATCGTCCGACAGGCCGGAGTTCCAGATGTCGGCATCGCCCTTCAATGCTTGAGGGAGGGCACGAACGACGGCCGTTTCCCAACCCGAGCGCTGGTCAGAACGCACGATGTTGCGGACGTGGCTGATGAACTGCTCAAGCTTTGAGGGATCGCCGTCGAACTCGCCGAGGATGTCCTTCTTGCAAGTGAGTGTATTGGAGGAGAATGTGGGTGTGGGTGTCGCCGTATCCTCCGCGGTCGAGCCGAAGAGCTTGTTCATGGAATAGCGGTAGTCCTTCAGAAGCAAGCGAAGCTGACCCTTATGCTCGTTTGTCAGGACGGAGTACAGGGCGGAGTTGGACGACGGAGAGGTGTTGACCACCGGGCCGGTGGACGAGGATGATCCCTCCGGACGAGAAGCAGGCTTCGTCGGACCAGAGGAGGAAGAGGACGCCTCGGTGCGGGACACGGGCTTCGACTCCGACTCGGCGGGCTCGGAGGAAGATGGTTCGACTTTGACGGTCGAGACCGCTTCGGGGACGGGTGACGGAGCTCTAGAGCGAGAGAGCTCGAGACGTCGAAGGCGGTCGGTGACGTCCTCGACCTGGGTACCGAAGGAGGTCTGCTTGGTGCCCATGCCTTGTATCGTCTCCTTCATCGCGGTGAGTTCGGTCGCGATGTTCGTCTGGCCTTTCACGAGTTCGGCCAGCTGAGCTCCGATGGAGACCATGTCGACAGCAGGGTCGGACGGGGTGGGTGGTTGATTGGTTTGGGAGGAAGACATGTTGGAGGGCTCGTCTCCGGGTTCGGTTCGTTTCTTTCCTTGGGAGCGGGTAGTTGGCTTGGTTGAAGCGGAGGGCGTTGAAGACATGTGTCTGTGGGTCCTCGAAGTGCCGTCAGTCAGCTGCCTCGAGTCGAACCACTCTCGTCACCATATACTAGCCTTAGGCTTAGCAGATGCTTTTGAAGAGATGTAGATTCGTGTGGAAGTCAGAAGGAAAGAAAGGGAAT
>RDSH01000357.1:0-14874 GCA_009428295.1 Tilletia walkeri
TCCAATCATACATTTCAAGATGTACACGAGGAGGTCCCAATTGAATAGTGTCCCTTGCGTACGCGCGGGTGGACCGTGAACGCGCCTGCACTGGTACTATACTACTTCGCCGCGCGACGATCCCCTTCTCAAGCCTTGGTCGATGGCTGCTGGTACACATCGAACTCAACGCCTTCTCTGACCTGTCCACCCGCCGTCTTGATCGTGATCGTACCTTTAGCATCGTCATTGCCGAAGTAGGCAGCCTTGCACATCCCACAGAAAAGGCCTACTTCGACTACACCGGTGAGGAGCTTGATTCGGATGAGGAGCTCGGCGGGATCGCGCATTTGAGAGGGAGGGAAGGGTGCGTCGATGCAGAAGTTGCTGATTGGGAAGGGAAACAAGGGGGTTTTCAGTTGCCGTCAATCGTCGCGTCGAGGAAGGAAAAACATCTAGTGAACATACCCGTTATCTGTAACGACTGGGCCCGCCTTCGCCTTCGCCATTCGCAATGTGGCTTTCGTCGACCCCAACTTGCGCAGGTTGTCCAACACTTTGGCATACGCAAAGGGGGCCACCTCCACGGGAACACCTTGCTCCCACTTGTCGCCCAATAGGCCCGAGTTCTTCCGGTAGTCGGCTACAACGATGAACTCGCGCGCAGCTTCGGCCAAGACTTTTTCGCGCAGGTGACAGGCTCCACCGCCTTTGATGCAGTTCAGGAAGTTGTCCACTCTGTGTTTCGAGGGAGGGGAAGCGTGAGCGCTCGGCATCGAAGTGGGGTATGAGCTGGAGAAGGAAAGAAACGTACTCGTCTGCTCCGTCAATGGTGACATCGATATGCGGAAACGAGTCCACATCCCCCAGTCTCAGTCCTTGCGACGACGAGAAAAAGCAAAAGCGTCAGCTCTACGATTTCTTCAATCCCGAAAAAGGAAGACGAACTCACCAGCCTTGATGATCAACTCCCTCGATTGGAACCCAGTAGGCACGAACCACCGCTTCTCATTCACCTCCGCACCCTGCTGCGCAATCCTCTCTACGACGTAGGGCACCGTCGACCCACTCCCGATCCCGATCACACCATCGCCTTCGTGCACATGGTTGTCCACCGCAGCATAGGCCGCCGCGCGCTTGGCTGCTTCGACGCCTGTGAGTTTTTCGAGCTCGAGCTTGGGCTTGGATTGCGCTTGGCTAGATGATGAGGAAGATTGTTGTTGTTGTTGTTGTTGTGTTGATGATGGGGTGGGCGGCGCAGAGGCTGTGAGGGCTGCGGCATGATTGGACATGTCGGCGGCCGAGGTGGGGAGGATGGGGACTGGTGTCATCTGTGCGCTGGCTGTTCGTCTGCTGGTGCTCAGGGCGAGGCGCGGGAGGAAACGTCTTGTGAGGAGGAGAGTCGCCAGGATTGCTGCTTAAGAACTACGCCCGCGCACGGTTCAGAGTACTTCGACGTCGGCAACATGACTCGATTGGACCCTTGAAACGAGCTTTTTTTTCTCTCCGGAGCGAACCGGGGCACGGTGAACAAAGGGAAGATGGGGCTCCTCACAACAAGGACGCAAGCAATGAATGCACTCTCGAGCAAGGACTAACGAAGGCGCGAAGGGCGGGGGACAAATAATGGAGAAATTGCAGCAAAGAACAAAGAGAACAAATGATACGCAGAGAGTTCTTCAAAGGGCGAGGGGTTCGAAAAGTGAAATCGTACGGCGAAAGAGTCCATTTGGGTAAAAACGAGGGGATGGAATGACTGAATGAATGTGAAAGGGAACCCTCTGACTACGACTTTGTTGGTGACGGACGTATGTATGTAACTCTGTGTGTGCGTCCGTCGTGCTGATCGAGTTAACCTTGATATGGAGTTATTGTTTTGTGTGTGTGGGTGTGCAGGGAAAGGTCCGTGTAGAGGCAGGAAAAAAAGGTATTGTCCAGACACCGCCGCCTTCTGGGAATCAGTGGCGAGAAGTCCGCCGCCACGAAGGTGTCTCCGCCCGCTGCTCGTCCCTTCTTCTCCGGCCCGAGAATGAATTTCCATAGGCAGCAGGGTTCCTCCATCCGATCTGCGATTGAGGGATAGGTCCGCAGGCAGGGTTCGGGAACGAGCGGACGAAGTCCAGGGTAGCGTAGTCCGTCGGGTTCGTAGACAGCGGCGCTGCGGGTTTGGGTATCACTCCAATGTCCATCAGGTCCTTGAAGCTGTACATCGTCTCTTGCATGCCAGTGTTGGCCAGGACCGGGTTCTGTGTGACCACCGCCTTGTAGGTCCAGAAGAACCCGCCGGCACTCCACGACCAGGCACTCTGCTGTGTGGAGTAGTACGACTTCATGTAGGACCTGCTCTCGATGGCACTGATCGCGGACCACTCTCCGTACAGGACGGGGACCGGGTAGCCGATGCTGTTCCTTGCGTGGGTGCAGACCGCACTGGTCATCGCTTCGACGTCCGAAGTGGCAGGGAAGAATCCGGGATAAGGGTGGACGGAGTAGATGAGCAGGTTGGGGTCCTTGCCGGTGACAAAGTCAGCCCAGTGCGCGAGGGCGTCACCCACATAGAACGAAGGGTGGAAGATCATCGGCAGGTTCGCCCTAGAGAGCAGAGAGTACGTCCTGGTGTAGAACGATCGCAGGATAGCGAGCTTCTCCGGGTCGTTGGATGAGAAGCCGAACTGCGCTCGAGGCTCGTTCACGGGGCACACGCCCGAGACGACCGACTTGTATGGATGGTTGTCGATCCAGGTGATGAGTGCCTGGACAGTCTGTACCGATCGTGCCTGGTTGCTCGAGGTCCAGAAGGCCGGGTTGGAAGTGTTGTGTCCGGAGGCTTGGTCACCGGACTGGGAGCCGGGCATCGCATGCAGATCGACGACAACGTAAAGCCCGCGCTTGTGTGACCATTCCATGACCTCAGAGAGACGATCCAGCTGACTGGCATTCACATAGGGCTCGTTGCCTGTCGTGGGGATGAGGGACCAGTATGGGATGGGTACCCGGATGGCGTTCAGGCCGTAGTCGACAAGCTGGTCAAAGTCGGATTCCTGGATGAAGTCCTTCTGATGGGCCTCGAGAACCTCCTTTGTCTTCTCTGGGCCGAGTGTTTGGTGCAGTCCCCACTCATCCCAGACATTGTCTCCAGCGACGCTTCGGAACCAGTCCTCATCCAACCAACGTTCGATGTTCAAATAGTTGCCGAGAGATACGCCCATGACCTTCTGCCTGGGGTCCGTCCAGTTCCAGGGAGTCAGTGGTACGATGGCGGCGGCCACGGGCGCGGTTGGAGTTGCACTCGGGCTAGCTCCCGACGTCCCGGTGGGCGCACTACCACTCGTGGACCTCGAGGTGCCGTCATTCTTCTTGTCCCCGGTCGCTGCGTTGCTTTGTGCGTTCGAATCATCGCTCTTCATCATCGATCTGGCAACACCGCCACCGATACCTCCGACGGCCGCGATGAGGAGGATGAGGAGGAGAATGGCAAGCCACGGCTTGCGTTTGCACCATCCCCAGAAGCCGGTCGGTTGAGATCGTCCAGTGGCGCCCTTCTCGTTGGCGGGCTGGTATGCTACGCGAGTTCCTGCGAGTGGTGAAGAAGCGCTGTGTTGGCCTGCGACATCTCCGAGGGGTGAGCCGGAGTACCAGCTCGGGTTAGCGCCATGTTGCTGCAGGAGGTTAAGTAAAGAAGGATGTCAGAAACAGTGAGACTAGCCTTGAGCGAGATGGTGACGGATGCAAACTCACTGCTTCATTTGCCTGGTCGAAGTAGTACGTGCTACCTGCCTTGGTTCCTGGACCTGAGCTTTGAAAACTGTCTCGATTGCCGGTCGACATGGTTGCGAAGTCTGCGTGGAAGAGGAAGGAATGATCGGAGAGGGAGTGTCGATCGCTGACTGGGTTGAGGAGGGGAGACGGAGGGATGAGAAGGGGCGAGGTCTGGTTGATGGGATCCTCAGAAAGGTGGTCGGGAGATGACTTCGATGTGATTTTGACGTTGTCTGTCATATTTGTATGGCTTCAGTAGTGATCCAGGTAGAATATGATAAAGGGTTTTGTCGCTGGAACGCTGAAGTCCGACTTCGAAGGCAGTACAGGACTGAAGCTGTGATCAGGCGTGAGGACGATGCGGGGACAGTCTTGGCCCTTGGCGTCCGACGTTCCGGATGAGTAGGGATCAAGTGGATGGCGCCTGCCGAGTGTAACGGTCTTCCCTGTTATCCCGAAGCAGAGAGTGAGAGGATGTCAGCAAGTCATCAACAATGGGTTGCCGTTCGCAGTGATCGGGGCCCGCATCTTTCCTTGGCTGCTCTCTAACGCGCTGAGCGGAGCGCAGGGGGGCAGCATGCCGCATATCGCACACACAAGTAAGTGAGTCCATAGGGGCCAACATCGTCTGTGAGGGGGGTGCGACAGCTGACTGTCCTCCGAGGGTCTGAGTCGGAGGCCGTTTAACTCACCGTATAATCGATTCGAAAAGTCTTGGCCCGCCTGAAGGACCCCGCAGTTCCGTGGTTCTGTGTGCCAAGCTTCTGTGTGCGACGACCCTTTGTTGCCAAGGGGAGGAATGCAGATGAATGATGCTGGTGTCGAGATTTTGCTACACGCTTTCACGAAGGTGGGAACGAAGCAGGACCTCCCGAAGATTCTGTTCGGTGGAAGCTGCAACGACTTCGGGCCTCTCTTGGCGTCGGGAAGGGAAGCAGGACGTAGAATGATCGACCGACTTCCGGCTTGTGTGCGTGCTGATTGCTGCGTGCCCAATGCTGGCTGCAAAAGATCCTCGCTCTGTTGTGCCTGCGTTTGGCTGATGGCTCGCTATAGCAAGATGCTGTGAGATGTGAGGGAGAGTAGAAAAGGTGGCCGATGAAGCGACGGGATCACAGAGGTATGTAAAAGGAAGAGAAGGTCGCTTGCGAGTAAGACAGATGGTAAGAAGTGAATGAACGAAGGAGGAGGGCACGAAGGAAGGGTGGCGAGACATGAATGAACTGACCCCCGTTCAAATACCTCTGCTGACTCGCGGCTTAGCCAGTAGAAGCCCCTCATCGCCATTCGCCCATCGCCTCATCAGGATCGCAATGGAACAGAATGAGATGAGGGTTCTGTAGCTTCGGCGGCAGACCCTTCCCCGGTGGTGCTGACCGTGACACACTGGATTGACGCTTGGCCAGACACTGTTCGACGAAGAGGAAATGAGAAGTTGAGCGAATCAGATGCCTCTCTTCTCGACGACAGCCTCTTCTCTCAGACGACGGCCTACGCCGAGGCAGCGGCAGGCAGAGACCGTCATCTCATATGTATGTATCTCTGCGATTCGAGCAAGATGAGGCCATGACGCTTCAGTAGGAAAGCCCTTTGTCCCAACAACCTGTGTGTCTTTCAAGAAGAGTTCCATTCGTTCATTCGCAGAGAGCAGAGAAAAAGTACGAGTACAGGCAAGGGAAGAGCGGGCCTAAGATCAAGGACGGCGGCCGGCGATGGGGTTCTGAGCAGTCGCAAAAACATTGACTGGAAAGACCCGCAACCTACGGACCCACGCCGTGTCAAGAGAGAGGCCGCAGTGTATGGGGATTGGGGATAGCCGAGAGGGGGGGGGGAAATCGAGGCGCGGTCGAGGAGCAGAGTATTGTAAATAATCGAAAATGGGCTGGGGGAAAAGCGTTCACCACGCCGTGTTGCGTTGGTCGGCGAAGTCCTTAGCAGGACCGTGTGTGGCCGGGGACGCGGGCTTCGGTTTGCCCTTGGGCGTTTTGTGGTGCTTTGCCTTTCCGTGATGCGCATCCTTGGGAGCCCGACGCCAGGCAGTATTGCTGTTCGAAGCAAAGTCATGCGCAGGCCTGTTCCCTGCCGGTCGACCATTCGGCCTGCCAGTATGGCCAGCTCCGCGCTTCTCGTGCGAGCTCGTCTTCTTCGACGCGGACGACTTGCTCTTCTTGTCGTCCTCTTTTTTGCCGTCCTTGTGTTTCTTGGTATCTTTGTGAGCAGCCATCGCCTGGGTCTTTGGAACGTTGGCGTTGCTTGCTCGAGCTGACGAAGGCTTGAACGAGTCGCTAGGCACTCTCTGGGGCTGCTCGTGCGTGGCCTTGACGTTGGCGTTGGTAGCGTCAGGTGCAGATGACATCAGCAGTCGCTTCTCCATGCGACCATTGTTGCTGATAGCCTCCACCGACGCGGAGCCTGGCTGCGTCGCCTTGTTGGCGACCACCGAACCTGGTTAAGAGCACGAGAGCGTCAGCATGCTGATTCCACTTGAATGACTTTCTCATGGAGTAGACGACAGTCGACTCACCGCCTTGTCCAGCCGCGCTGGCGACGACACCGTTGGCTATGGCACCGCTAGCCAGAGCCAGTGCAACGAAGAAAGTAGTGAGACGCATTTTTGTGGGAGTTGTGTTCGAAAAGAGTGGTGGTGAAAAGAGTGTCGGTGGTTGGGAGACCGTGTTTGAAGTTGGAATCGCAAGGATTGTCCTGTCCGGGTAAGCAGAATGAAGGTCAAGAGGGTGATGCGACTGATGGATAAGCCTGCAAGGCGATATCGAACAATCAACACGAAGCTTGTCGAGAGGAGTTTTTGGAGGAAGCAGATGAGGGCAACTGGGGGGCGGACCCAGAGAAAGGTCCAGAGTCGATACACACCTTGTTCTTATTCCACCTTTCGCCTTTCGGCGAGGGCTGATTCCCGATACTTCCACGAGCGTAGCGGGTACACTAGCTAGGCGCGCTCCTACCGTGCCACTATCGATCGACGGCGCATAGCGGCCAACCGACGAAAGGTCTCTTGTCCCAGGAACGCTTGAAGGCATAGAAGCAAACACAGGGCGAATGAGACAGGAAGGAGTAGGGGCTCTCCCTCGAAGACCTGCGCTGGGGAGCCATGCACGCTCGCAAGAGAGCTAAAATTGGTGGAGGGGAATGTGCACGGAGAGAAAGACGGGGAGAGAGGGAAGTAGAAGTGAGGATTAGTGAGCGAGCCTTGAAAGATCGAGCAAACAGTGTGGTCTAATGCTGATCCGCCGGCACGTCGGTTGGCATGGTTACGAGCAGGACCTCTGTAGGGTAGAAAAGGGTCAGCGCTTGCGCCCACTCAATCTATAACAGTGCTCATCGCGGTCGATGGCCACTGCACAGGCACGGCAGGGAGAAAGGGTAGAACAGGCATTCGATCATCTGAGGGCGACAGACGGTTGGAAAGACCTGCAGACCATCTGCAGTCAGAAGGAGTGAGAGGAGATAGATGGATCAGCGATCAGGTAGGCTCGGGCACACACTGACTGGTCAGAAACGTCAGGTTCTGTAAACTCGTACACGTATAGAGTGAGGTGGTAGTGAGTATGCGTCCGTTGTGCAGTTGAGCTAGCTCGTGTCTCTCCTTCCATGACTGAAGCCTAGCACAGAAAGTTCTCGATACTCGTCCAGCCACGCAAAGAACTACGTATGGAAGGAGATGACCTCCTGCGTGTCTGCACTACTCACGTCTTGACCGACATCATGCTGCGATCGGCGATGAGGGCATCAGACCCCAGCAATGGAAAGTCAAGAGGTGAATCTGCCTGCTACGTCCTGTGAGACGCGGAGGCGAGGAATCCGTAAAGGCATGGGCGTGTGAGCGGTGAGCCATGTCGCAGGCTGGTGTCTTGCGCGTCAACGGTCGAAAGGGGGGGGGGGGGGGGTTGTTCCGTGCTACCTAAAGCGGGTGTGCCCTGCCAGCACGGAGAAGGTGGAGAGAAGGAGCACCGGATCGACGCTTGGGCGCGAAGGCAGAGATGGACAGGGCGCAGTGTTCTCCTTCTGACAGGCTGTCGAGGTCGAATCGATCGTGGAACCTTCTTGTACCTCCGCCATGGAAATCGTCCTCCTGCTTGCCACACACCACCTCCCCGCCTCGACAGAACAAAGGGAAACACTTCGAAACCCCTGTGCTCTCTCACATCTCACACGAACGTCGACGGTGATGGTCCGAAGGTCTTCGTCAGAGATGGAGGAGCCCGACAGCAGCAACAGCCGGGTTACTCCAGACGGACACTACTTCCTATGGAAAGGTCGGCAACTCTGGCGATGCACAAACCCAAACCTCTCCAAGGAGGACAAAAAAGCGCTCACGAGTGAACTCATGGCAGCTCGCCGAGCTGTGTACAAGGCTGGCAAGGCCGGCAAAGGCAAAGGAGCTGAACAAAAGGCTCTTCTCGCCGCCGCCAGAGCTCGTGTGCAAAAAGCCAAGGAGGGGCTCGGGGAACGAGGACCTGTGTGGTGGGACGAGGAGAAGGAGGGCCGGGCTGTCGATAGGATGCATCCGAAGAACACACAGTACAAAGAATGGGCGGAGAATCTCGATGCTTACAAGGAGGAGGGCACGGCAAAGAAAAGAAAGGTTTCTCAGGCCGATGAAGAGTTTGTGCCAGCGCCCACACGAGTCACACGCTCGGGCTCAAAGCGACAACGAACAGGAGATGAGCCAGAGCCTTCAGGAAACGAGCCAGGGCCTTCATCACGGGTGAAGGCAGAAGGAGACGGACAACGAACAGGAGATGAGCCAGGGCCTTCAGCACGTGTAAAGACAGAAGGAGACGGAAGGTGACTTTTTGCGAATTGTATTCTCTATGCAACATACTTGTACAGGTCTGCCGAATCGAAATCATCGCACTGCGACCGGGGGTGCACACCCTGGAATCCGATCCCATTCGAAGTGGTCCGCTTGGAAGACCTCCATCGCGGGTGCTGGAACAGAGTTCGACGGAAGTAAAGAAGCGTAAGGATCCTTCTCGACAGTAGGCGATCGCACTGTCGGAGCACCAAATGCTGATGTCTTTGTTGTGGACGACTGTGACCCAAATGCACTCGGCTGAGCAGCAGCGAAGCCAAAAGCAGACGCGGCAGGCGCTGCGGTCGTAGTCGGCGCAGCTGAACCGAAGGCAGAGGTCGTTGATGCTCCGAAGGCCGACACTGGTGCACCAAAGGCACTGGTTGATCCAAATGCCGGCTGTGAGGGGGCAGCACCTCCAAAAGCAGAAGCTGTGGAAACCGGCGCGCCAAATGCACTTGCAGCGTGCTGAGCGACTGCCGGCTTCTGTCCAAATGCTGACACTGCAGGTGCCACATTCGACTGTCCGAAGGCTGATACTGCTGGTGCCGCACTCGGCTGTCCAAACGCTGATACTGCCGGTGTCGCATTCGAGGCCGCACCGAATGCGCTCGGTCTCCCAAATGCACTGGTGGGCCCAGATGAGCTTCCAAAGGCAGGAGCCGTATTCGCGGAAGGAGCCGAAGATCCGAAGGCAGATGGAGTCGTGCTTGCCGCTCCAAAGGCGGATGGTGCATTGGCAGAGCCGAAGGCAGAGGCGGACGGGTTCACAGAACCGAAAGCGCTGACGGGCTGAGTGGATGTTGCGCCAAACGCAGAAGGTTGGCCGAATGCAGAAGTTGCGCCGCTCGGAGTGGAGGCAGCCTGTCCGAAGGCAGAGGCTGTACCTGTTCCCGCGGCCGCACCAAACGCAGATGGCTTTCCGAAGGCTGAATTGGTGTTGGCTCCCAGCGCTGATGGGTGCCCAAAGGCAGACGTGGCCCCTGTGCCCGCTGCTGCTCCGAAGGCTGAGGGACGACCGAAGGCTGAACCCGCAGCAGCACCAGTACCACCTAAAGAGGATGGTTGCCCAAACGCAGACGGCGCCGCAGCCGACCCAAATGCAGATGGTTGGCCAAATGCCGTATTCCCGCCCGCTGTCCCGGTAGAGTATTGGCCAAACGGAGATGCAGAGACAGCCGCTCCAAACGCAGATGGTCTCCCGAAGGCAGGTGCTCCGCCGCCTCCACCTGCACTCGCGCCGAACGCGGACGGTTGTCCGAAAGCAGAAGCAGTTGTCGTATTTGTGTTGGAGCTCGAGCTAGCACCGAACGAGCGGGACATGTTGCCGAACCCCCCGGTGGCAGGGGCTGCAGCAGAGTTCAAGGACAACGGCGTTGCCCCGAAAGCTGAGGCGGACGCTGTGTTGTGCTGGATTTGATCGAAGACGGTAAGAGGTTGATGTCATGGACGGGGCACGCCGAGACAAATCGGTGGGTGGGAGCAGGAGGTCAGTGCATCTCCCAGTGAGCAAGAGCGCAGGGAATAGAGAGACGTACAGAAAAGCGACAGTCATTGCCGAAGCGGCAGGTGCCGGCGAGGAAGTATCTGCAGACTTCGCTCGTCATCGTGAAGGTCGTCGGGCTCCGATCGAATCGCTGGGGATCAAGTCGCAGATGGCCCTGACTTGCGCTGCGCGATGTCCTTCTGAGCCGACCGCGTTGCGCGCAAAGGTGGCCAGTGCTGGAGCAATGATGTCCTTGATTCTGAGACGGTCGCGCGTCACAGCGAGTGAGTGGTGGAAGGTTGGAAGAAGAGAGCTTACCCGAGGTTGTGCTGAGGGAACGATCCGTGCCCGACCTGTCGCTCCATCCGACAACGACAAGGGCAACGATGAGCAGACAACAGTAGCTGCGATGCACACCCAGTAAGACCTCGGCCAGCGTCATACGAGGGCCGAGCCTCTCCAAGATGATGTTCTTCCTCTGTGTCTGGCTGGCGTCATTGGCCGACTATTCTCGGGACGGCGAAGGGCCAAAGCTTTCCTCTTCGCTCATTTCCTCCTTCCAGACGACCGTCACTCTGACCAAGTGTCCCCGCGACAGGCTGATGATGCAAGCGGATGCCATTTTGGGCTCGAACACGGTGCAGTGCTTTGGGCATCCCTGTCGCTGACAAGTGCTCCGACCTCTCAGATCTCGGCAGGCTTTCCAACATTTCGGACGACGATCATCTTTCCCTCTCCGGAAGGCCCCAGTGATGGAAGGAAGGTCTTTTGGAAGAGGCTCGGTAGGTCTGAGCTCAACTCGCCTGTACGACATCCTTCCGCTCAGATCTCCATCGCACTCTCCGGATCCGCGCCATGTATGGAGAAGCTGACCTTTCTTCTTAAAGCCCTGCCCTCTTTTGATGCCTTTCCCTTTTCGCTGACCGTCGCTTCAATCCTGTCCGCCTGTCCTCCAGCTCCCTCTGGTAGATTTCGCCAAGTCCTTATCCAACTCTTCACCATCCGTCATGGTTCTGTTGTTTCCTGACCTTTCAGCGAATTCTCTCGCGTCGGATCGAGTCAGCATCGCTGCGACAATCCTCTCCGCCATCAGCCTCGGTGCGGTTCTAGATCAAGTCTTCGCAAGCATCCTGGGTGACCGGAAACATGGGCCGCGGGAGGAAACTCTCTCGGTCGCACCTGATGCTTGCCCAGGCTACCACAGGTCTTTCCTCGGTCGAAGCGTGGTTGGTCGCCTTGTCGTTGCTTCTGTCACAGTGTCAAGGCTCCTTGCTTTGGTGGTTTTCGCCCTCTATCTCGTTCTCTTCCAAGGATCATGGTCGATTCAGCAGCATTGTCGGGAGTACGTTCAGGCTATCATCGCGCTCTGTGCAGTGGTAAGTGATCAAGTGCCTTTTCAAATTGCACGCCCATGCTGATCATCTCCACGTCTCTCAGGTCTCTTCTCTTAGTTTTGGGGCTTTGACCTTAAGGTGAGCTCTACCAGCAGTTGCATTCATCCTGACACGGCTGTTCATCATTCCTGTTGAATCACAGACTGCGGCAAACGATTGCGACAAACCCGGTCGGCATCAGCGGTCTTGCTGAAAACTCTGTGTCGTCGACGGAGAAAGCCCAGTCGAGCATGGCACGTCCAAGAGTTGCTTTGCCGCTCCTCCTCTGCGTACTCATTCTTGTACATCTCGCCTCCGGTTTCGGCGGCACGGTGTCGTGGAGTATCACTGTGCAAGACAATACGCAGTCATGTACTCTATCAAAAAATATGACGTTGTCTGCATATAGGTCAGTTGAGAATTCGTTGCGTGTGGGTTTGGTATGCTACGTGCTCACGAGCCTTTTCGAACTTCCCAGCATCACTGCCATTATATTTCTATTGGTCTTTTCGGCTTGCTTCAAGATGGTCCGACCTTTCGGTGATGCCCGACCCCAGATGTTCGTCCAGACACCTCCAAGAGTGCAAAGCAGAGACATCTCACAACCCGGCAGTACTCTCATATCATCTTCTCGAAGCTGGATTCAATCTGCCTCGGAGTCCGGGGCAGTCAACGGCCGTCGGTGGCCCGGTCTGCCACATCAACAAATGGGCCATTCAAAGAGTCTGACGACGGATGGGCCCGCTCGTCATCATCAGCACATGATTGTGGATGTTGAACAGGCCAAAGTTTTCAGCAAAGCCTGGGCAAATCTGATTGTGATGCTAGTAGCCTTGTGAGTTCCTGGCATCAATAATGAAGAAGGCTGCTAAAAAGACAGATCGCTGACTGAGAGCTTGGCCTCCCTTGCCCTACAGCATCGCTCTGCTTGTCGTCTCAGCAATTGCAGGCACAGGTGCTCTCTTCCTCGTTTTGCTTCCCATCACGATCGCGATCTGCGTCTCCGCCAGTGCCACTCTGACATGCCTATTGTACAAGGCCGGGAGCCTGTCAGTCGCATCGAAAGGAATGCCCGGCCAGAACCTTGGTCCGACGGAGCTATATCCTCATCACCCCTCGACATCGACGACGGTCGTTGGCCATCAGCAATTTCCTGCTGGGGTGTTCAGGACAGACGACGATCATCAAGATCAACCAACGCAAGATAGCGCTACAGACTCAGCCTCGTCCGGGAGCGCTACAGGGCATGAGCACAATGGTGCGGTCGAATCTGCTGCGCTTGCAAAGTCATTCCTAGCTGTTCCCATACCCGGGGAAAGCTTGCAGCCATACGTTCGACGCAGCACCCCAAGACTTTCGCGATCGCCGGTCATTCCAACATCATCTGCCGATGAGCCAAGCGAAGAATTGCAACAAGGCGAATCGAATCATCCGGCTGAGATGCCCCAAGGACCTACGTCTGGAACCGCGGTGACTCGGCCGCCGAACTCTCACTCGTCAACAAACAATCTGAACCTCAGCATGCGCGGGAAACCGACGCTCTCTCCAATTGTCCAGCACGCAAACGAGACCGAGCTTAGGGAGGGAACTCAGACCGATTCCGATCATGACCTGTCTGGACGTGCTGCCGCCGAACACCGCGAAGGTCTGGGATCTGTCTCGCCAGGTTTCAGCGGCCGATCCCCTTCCCTTGGCCAAGCAATGCAAAGTGACCACGTCGAGGCTGATCAGTACAAGACTGGATCAAGCTCGAGCTTGTGTCCAGAAGACGCTCGCTCTGGCTACGAGAGCATCGCGACCCCGGACATAGATGCCTCTCCGATCAGTGCGAAAGAGGTTCAGGCTACACCTCGGTCCGAAAAGCTGTCCGGGACACCGAGTGGTCGCCTCGCTGCCCTTCTAGGCTCATCCAAATCTTTGCTTCCTACACACAACTCGGCGGACACGTTCGGCAGGGTAGATGTTGCATCCAACGCAAGTCCTATGAGCCTGATATCTCTCCCAGAAGCCGTGCAGTCAGCATCACTTTCTGGTAGGGCGGGCCTGATTCACCAAGCCGAGGAGCACATGTCGACATTCGCTCCACAGATGCCCTTTGTCCCATCTGCGACTGGTTCCCCACTGCAGCGGGATGCTCTGGCCCAACTCCGCCGACTGTTGCCGCAGGGCGAGACACCGCAGGCGGGCCCATCGAAAGGCGGCTCGCAAGAAGATCTTGCAGTGGGCGAATCACCTTCGAATGCTGATGATTCAATCAAAGTCAGGACGGACTCTCGTGCCAAGACGAATATTGTGCTAGCGGCAATAGGTGCGGCTTTGACGAGCTCTGTGCCAATGGACGGATCTAAGCAAGGATCGAGCGGTCCTTCGCAAAACTCGATTTCAGAAATACCGACGGCCGCCGATGATGCGAGTCCCGAAGCACCCGGTACACATCAGACGTCAGAGATGAATCGCTCCCTTTTCTACGAGGCTTTGCGTTCCGACATCGTCCTTGCTGCTATCGGTGCTGCCGTCACAAACACGAACTTTTCCAATGACCAGCAAGCCATTGACGAGCAGATTTCTCCGGACGATGCGGGGAAGGATGAGCAAGGCCAGACTCATGGTAGGGCGCGATCGAGTTCGACAGGAGGCGATTCTTCGCCCTTCAGGCCTTCGAGACCATCACCCAAGATTTCCAAGTCGGGAACACCTATCGATCTGCGCCGCGCAGTAGGCATCAACTCTATCCGGACCCCAAGGAGCGAGCCTCTCGTCACATCATCCGGGCCTGTCTCTGCACTCTCTCAATCTGGCAGCCAGCACTCGGATACCTTGGACGCTGAGGAGGTGGGCGACATGTCTCCGATGCTCGGCCTCCCACCTGCACGCGCAAAGGCAAATCATGGGGTCATCGCATCATCACAGAATATCGGCTTCAACAGCATCGCCGGTGCAAACGGGCTCAACTTCCTCACGGGTGCCCAACTTTCCAGGATATCCTCCATCTCTCCTCTCAGTCTTACTGGCGTAGAGGTTGCTACATCTGCTCATGTAAGCCCGGAAGCTGGAAAGGACGTGGCTACTTCGGATGCGACGCCTACATCTCCTCGATATCTCCGACGACACTCTTCCCGCTCAATCGCAAGCTTGAGTGCCATCCCTCAACCACCTTCGCCGCTCATCCCGCTTCCAAGCTCGCCTCGGGAGGCTCAAGAACCGCTTTAAGAGCTGCCGCACCTTCGTACTCTACCATCGGAGCAGTTCATTCCTTCCTGTTCGAATTTTGTCAGCGACGCCGAGCTCTCGACACGCCCGGTCTTGGATGCCGAACCTCAACTTCTTCCAGTCTCTTCGACGCATGTGAATTCTCGATCAATCTAAGTTCGACTCTCTCCATGGCGCAATGTGTACATCCTAACTTGAATTGAATGATCTCCCTCACCGATGTAGTCGAAGAAATCTTGAAATGTATGATTGGG
>RDSH01000358.1:0-14884 GCA_009428295.1 Tilletia walkeri
TTTTTTTTTTTTTTTTTTTTTTTTTTTTTTTTTTTTTAAAAAAAAATAAAATATCCTATTTTCGTACCGTTTCTCCCTGTACTTTGGGCAAAATTTGAGGTTTCCTCTGGGTAAGTTTACCCCGTTCATTACTCCATCGCGGCAAAATTCGGGGGGTAAAATCTGTGGAACTGTCTCGCTGCCCTGTCCGGAGCCTGCGGAGTGCGGACTGCGGAGGGCGTTTTCTGCTTTGTTCTGGTTGAAGACCAGATCGTGATCACGTATATAATCGCGCGCCGTATACTCGTATATAGTCTCACTGACTACCGTTAATAAGTTAGTGAGTTGTCTCGCTGAGCCCGCCCGCGAGGCAGCGAAGTCCACTACACACTTCCTTGTCTCCTTAGTCAGCCTGACTTAGAAACCTCTTTCCCTTCTCGGTCATTCCACAGCTCCGTGATCCATCACCGCCAAATCCAGATCTCCGCGCAGAAAAATCTGCGGACAAAATTCGGAAGGCTGCTGGATGGTCGTAACCAAGATTTTGTAGATTGAACACGGACTGCACCTGTACCACCTCTCTCAATGCCAATACATCCAGCGCTAGGGGATGCCATATGTGCAAGGCAAGATTCAAAGCGCGCAAGGGATTGGAGCCTTTGCGAGAATTCGAGGCTCGATTTACAGGTTCTGCGAGAGTGCATTTTTGAACCTAGAGCTCCCGATGCTTCCTATGTCGGGGCGATGAAATCAGAGCAGGAGATCAAAGGCGCCGCTTCTTCAAGTCTCCGTGCGAGATTCGTCACGAGCGAGACGGCGGGCGTTGCTCTTGACGTCCTTGGCCTAGGCGCTGATCCCTTGCTTGATGCTGAGACCAGCCGAGCCGAGACGTTGTGCCTCCTCGGCCGCCTTCTTTGTCTGCTCCTGGTAGAAGCCAGTTTGCCCACCGTCGACGGGAAGCAGGTGGTCCGCAACGTCAATGGCGAGGAGGTACTCTCCACGTTTGGCCTTCTTGACAATCATCACGCTTAGAGACGGATGCTGTCCTGGCTCGAGATCGAGGGGAGGAAGGCAGAGTTGAAGAGACCCTTGGCATATCCGCTGGGAGTATTGCGCAAGGGCAATACTGCGCTGATCATGATCGTGCAATTGACCGTCCATACCGGCGTTCTGGTCACGTATCGTCTCTTCAGAGGTGTGCTGGAGCATTTTGCGGGAGCGCCGGCTGTGCGAAAGGAAGACGAGGGTGCTGGCGATGGGCGTATGGGTGTTGTGAACTGGAGCAGTGAATTTGGAAGTGCCGGCATAGTAGAATCTTGCGGAAGTGCTGATTGTCCTTCTCCCCGGCCGTGTCAAGCTCGACGATATGGTAAATCCCTTGTGTGCGCCAACCGAGACCTCGACCTCGACGAAGCCCCAGTCGTTCCATCCCTAGCCGGTCTTCTTGCAGAATCCGAAGGCGATGTCCTTAGCATTGATGCGAACGCCCTCAATGGTGAGGTTGACCTTGGAGGCACCACCGCTTGCAAAGGCAGCGTCGTCTTGAATGGACTCGAGTTCTTCGTGTTTGGTGCACTTGACACGGTCGAGAATGAACGAGCCGCTTATCGACTGGAAGTCTGATGTCGTCCAGGACGAAGTCGACGTCGGCGCTCTTGCACTCGCGCCGGGGCAAAGGGATCATCGACTTGATCTGACCCACGGGCCGGCGTATCCAGACATCGAAGACATCGGCGACGACAGCGGTAGCCTTGAGGTCGAAGGTGCTGACACCGTCCTTGACAAGCCCAGAGATATCCCGGCTAGGACGTTGAGGAGCTCGGCGGCTTCAGCGTCAGAGCTGAGCGCGTTACGGTCCTCGCCGAGCTGCTCGTTTAGTGTCTCGGCGTTGCGCTTCCAGCCAGCGTTGCCCTCCAGAAGCGTCCTGCACAGGAAGGTATGGTCAGGCAATCAGGTTTATGCGTCTCTTTGATGCGGTGCATTCGCGCATGTCACTCACTGTGCCTGCTCGTGAAGATCGTCGGCCTTCCGTGCCGCCATGGGCGAAGTAAACCGAAGTAACGTAGCCCTCGTCGGAAAGGAGATCCTCGATGTAGATGCAGGAGTCGATCTCGATCCAGTAGTTGGTCAGACGCTCGTCCTGCTTTACATCGTCGAGCCGAGTAAGATGTGTCTTGCCAGGGACCTCGTCCTGCGTCGGACCTGCCTTCACTCGCCCGGCAACTCGAAAGACGGGCAGTGGACGAAGTGTGCAGTTTGATTGTCGTCACGCGGAGGTGTGCTCCTCATGCAGCGCCGTGCGCCATCGACTCCGCGCAGGCTTTCCCGAAGAGTGTCCTGTCGGCCATAAACTTCCTGAGGTTGAACGGATTGTGGTGGTCCTGAAGGAATAGCAAGGGCTTGAATAAGATGCTGAGGATATGAGCCTGTTAGCTGGAGCAAGTCGCAGTGGCCGAAAGGAAAAGGATGGGAAGCCGGCAGTCGTGAGCAAGGCAGCAGTGGAAAGAGCGCGATGGGCCAAGATCAGAATCAGGCAGAAGATGTATGAGAAAAGTCTGTGTGTTGCTGGGAACTAAAAGTACAGGGGAGTTCATGAAGCATGGATGCGTATCATGGGAGAGGTACAAGCAGGAGCGGTGGGCCTGCTGGCCGACGATCGAGTCGAGGGATGCGTGGGGTCGGTGGAGATCTTGAATCATGCACCGAAACCGTCTGATGAGAGGAAAGGAGGAAAGAAGTCAGTGATCGATGCTGGAGGTGAGATAAGAGGACGAGGAAGTGATGCTCACAAAGAGTGCGGCCCTGGCGCTTGAGAGCGTAGACGACGTCAAGAGAAGTGACAGTCTTGCGCTTGGCGTGCTCGGTGTAGGTGACTGAGTCACGAATGACGGACTCGAGGAAGAGCTTGAGGACACCGCGGGTCTCGTCGTAGATGAGACCGGAGATACGCTTGACACCACCACGACGAGCGAGACGGCGGATTGCGGGCTTAGTGATACCTTGGATGTTGTCACGAAGAATCTGTTGGAGAGGAGAGGTGGAGAGGGAAGTCAGTGATGAGAGCGAAGGCAAGAGAGAGGAGGAGGCGGAGGAGACTGACCTTGCGGTGACGCTTAGCACCACCCTTGCCGAGACCCTTGCCACCCTTTCCGCGACCGGACATGTTGTATAAGTGTTGTTGTTGGGGGGGGAGGTGGGGAAAGTTGAGAGAGTTGTGTTGTTGTTGGAGGTTGCAAGTGATGCGGAATGCTTGTGAGGTGATGAGGAAAATAGATGTGGTTGGAGTGAGGAAAGGGTGCAGTACTTATACCAATTTCGCTTTGGCCGTCTGCGTTTCGGCGGTTTTCGAAAGCCAAAGACAACCACAGCGCTCGACGCGTCTTGTGACTGCAGCCAACCAAGCGGGGCGGAGCGTGGCAGCACTCTGACCGCGTCGTTGCTGCGAAAATCACTCTAAATTCTCATGTTGTCGTTTTGAATTTCCACCCCCTTTTTCCTCACCCACGCGTCACCGACTGTGCAGGCAGTAGAGCAGTGTCATGCTGGGTGTGTTGAGCTGCATTACGCCCGGGAAATCTTAAAGTCAGACGCGTCGAACTCAAAATCTCGCGTGGCTGCCTTCCATCTCGCGTGGCCTTTTCGAGACGCCAACGACATCGGAGCGTTTCCATCAGAGCCTGACGCGACGCGAAGCACCGAGTCAGCGTTTTGTCATCCTTCACGTGATCCTTTTGCTGAGCGTCACCGCATTCCTGACCAGCACGAACCAATGATCAACAGATCAAGTAGACCATCGCAAAAGCTTTGTGAGCGTCAAAGGTGCAAGCATCGGATACTTCTCGTTTTCACGTGCTCGATCATGGTGAATTAATTGCAACGGGAGGGTCGCCAGTGCTGCTGGCCCTGGCAGAAAGTAGGATCATCGCGTTGGTGCGAAAAGGCCACGTCAGTGCGTTGGAGAAACCCACGTGGTTGCAGGGCTGTGGTTGCCGACAAGTCAGGATGACTGAAACCCACGTGGCCTTCTGGAAGTCCCGACGCGTCGACGCGAACCAACACTTTCTCGCGTGGCAACTTTTTTGGCACAAGACGCGTCGTTCAGCTCACGCGCCGAGACCAACACCATCAAAATCAATTTGTGCAGGGAGAAGACACAGTGCAGCCGCCTCAAAGTGGCAGCACAGCAGAGGAAGACGCAGCAGAAGCTTTAGCAAACAAAAGCCACGGCAACCTTCTGCACTACTGGTCAAGGCACCGCGTCAGTGTGTCACCCATCTGAGTCGCGTCCTTCCCCGTCATCCTTTCGGCATCGTCATTTATTTCTCTCCGGTCACGCGTCTTTCATTTCGGTTCCTCGAAGAACTTCAGACGCGTCGAGTCTCCACAAACCACGAACAGTTTAAAAGGGCAGCCAATCCAACACCACCACCATCCTTCTCACTTCCCATCATCACACTCACCACACCTTCATCGCTTTCAAGCACACCACAACCAACAACCACACCTCGTCCACCTCCAACCTCCTCAATCTCAACACAATGGCTCGTACAAAGCAGACTGCCCGAAAGTCTACCGGTGGTAAGGTAAGTCATCCTCTCGCTTCCACCTACACCACTGCACATACCCTTGCTGACCCTCATCCACCCCTTACTCCTCTCTCACAGGCACCCCGCAAGCAGCTCGCTACCAAGGCTGCCCGCAAGTCGGCCCCCTCCGCTGGTGGTGTCAAGAAGCCTCACCGTTACCGCCCCGGTACGGTCGCTCTCCGTGAGATTCGTCGATACCAGAAGTCGACCGAGCTCCTCATCCGCAAGCTCCCCTTCCAGCGTCTCGTCCGTGAGATCGCCCAGGACTTCAAGACCGACCTCCGCTTCCAGAGCTCTGCTGTCATGGCTCTCCAGGAGTCCGCTGAGGCATACCTCGTCTCGTGAGTTGCGCTCATCTCTCCCACATCTCCTTCTAGTGCTGCCACTGACCTCACTCTCCTTGCCTACCCATCTCGACAGCCTGATGGAGGACACCAACTTGGCCGCCATCCACGCCAAGCGAGTCACCGTCATGCCCAAAGACATGGCTCTCGCACGCCGTCTTCGTGGCGAGCGCGTCTAATCTTCTCACCCGGATCAAGACCCTCATCCGCGCTTCAAGCTCGCTTCGACTCGATCGTCGGACAGCAGGCCCACCGCTCCTGCTTGTACCTCTCCCATGATACGCATTTATGCTTCATGCACTCCTACCCATGTACTTTTAGTTCCCAGCAACACATCCCCTTTGTTTCTCATACATCTTTTGCGCGTTCCTCTGCGTGACATCTACGCGTCTACGAGCTTCATGTTCATCGCTCAGCATTCTCTCTCAGCTGCTGATGCCTAAGAAGACAACGAGCAGGAGCCTATGCTGGGGAATCGGAACCGCCATGATACGCGCGCGCAACAAGGACGCTATTCCGTAACACCAGTCAAGCGGACCTCGCGAAGCGGCGCATGAGCTGTTCATGGCTGCGGCACTATCCTTCGCTGGATCCCTCAAGCAGCTCAGAAGGCGTCTGGATTGATTGCAACGTGCAGAGCCAGCGAGGATGAAGCCACCCCGATACGCGATTGCGGAAAGCTACATACATTCCCTCCTACCCATACGCTCGTGCGCTCTCTCCTCAAGCTGGAAGCGGCCTTGCTACCTCTCGCCCTGCCTTGGCCCTAGGGCGTGTCGGACGCGATAGACGCGATACGCGCCCGAGCACTTCAGCTCATTTCCATTCCAAAAGATGGTTATCTCTTTTTGAAAAGTGATTTTTCATAGCCGACCGATCGGCCACGCCACGAACGCCTGGTTGACCGCCTCTGCGCGACCCAGTGAATCGCGTATCAGCAGCAGCAACAGGCGTCTTGAAGGTCGGTCGTCACCACGCTTCACAAGGTCGTCCCAAACCACCCACGGGCACAGAACAGCGAGACGAGGAGAAGGCAGCCTTCTGCTGGCATCCCATCCAGTTTCGCTTGCGCCACTCAGCCGAGTTCTTGAGGTCACCGACGCGGTCGTTCCATCACCAGCTCCTCATCGAGTTCGCGGTCACCTTATCCACGGCGTTTCTGCAGACGTAGAGCCTGTCACCCAACAGGACGTAATCCATCGTCAAGTAGTAGAGGAGCCGCTCAACGCATCCCGTGAACGACCTCAAGCAGCTTATCTCGCAACAGGACTCCCCTTGTTTGTCGGTATAGATGCCAGCCATGGCCAGTCCTCCATCACCAACAACATCGGGCGACGATCACGCTCGCAAAGCCTTCAAGCGCGATCGAGAATCGGACGCGTCATCCCAGCAGGTAAGTGAGCTGTCCCCAAAATGCATATTGCTCCACGGTGGCTCTCTTGCTGATCATCATCGAATCCTTCCTTCGGCATCATACGAATACCTCTCGCCCATCACTCACAGCCAACAACACCCTCTGAGGCAATTCCCACGAAGAAGAATCGTCTCGAACTTGCCGATGCGGCTGCAGAAACCGCACAAAATGCTTCCACATCGACAAAAAAATCGGCTGCCGCCTCAACGGGGTCACAAGGTGTACGGCACATCACCAAAAAGGCAGGCGAGCTCAGTACGGACGGAAAACCCGATGCGGCGGTGGACGATAAGGACGATAGCAAGGGATCTGGCGCTCCAGAAGATAAGGCGACTGCGTCTGGAGCTGCACCGCGCAAGCAGACATTTGGGTTCAGCGCTTTTGCCAAGGGGTCAGCGTTCGGCAACGCCGGAGCTGGTGCGTCTCCTCTTTCTTCCACGAAGCCGTCTTCGGGCTCCAGATCCGCATTCGAACCAGAGCCTACGGAGGCACCCTCAGAATCAGCAGCACCAGAATCAGCAGCACCCTTGAGCGCCTTCTCATCCTCTGCTCAAACGGCACCAGCAGAACCTGCAACGGACTCGGCAGCCGCAGAGTCAAGTTCCAAGCCGGTCGTTCAACCCAAGACTGACGTCGACCCGCCAGATACTGCTGAAAAACAGACAACATTAAGCGCGGCTACAACATCATCTCAGAATGCATCAGAAGGTACACCGCCGCGGAAACAGGCGTTCGGCTTCAGCTCATTCTCGAAAAGCTCTGCATTCGGCCAGGCTGCGGCTGCTGGCGCTTCTCCCCTCACCTCTTCCAAATCTGCTTTCGACGCCGAGTCCTCAGATTCGCCTCGAAACCAGTCCTCAGGTCCATTCGCTTCAGCCTTATCCGGACAAAATGCGTCAACAGCTTCGTCCTCCACATCACCACGCTCAGACTCGCCCGGCCAACAAGCGGAAGCATTCCGCCCATGCTCTGGAACCACGGGCGAAGAGGCGGAACGGACGATATTCTCTGCTCGGGGTCGATTGTTCGAAATGGAGGCTGGAAGTCAGAACTGGAAGGAGCGAGGGACCGGTACGATCAAGTGTAATGTACCGAACGAGGCTAGGGGGGGTCTATTCGGTGCGGGTAGAGGGGCTGCAGAGCCAGGCGTCGGCAAGGCACGGTCTCCTCCCCGATTAGGTGAGTGGCAGGAACGCTTCAAGCGCATGTTGCCTTTGCCATGATCAGCTGACTGACTTTGGCATGGCTTCCTTATCTTCCTTATCTCAGTCATGCGCACGGAGGGTGTGCTTAGGCTGATATTGAACGTCATTCTATTCCCTGGAATGTCCGTCGAGCTTGCGCAAGAAAAGTTCGTGCGCTTCATAGCATTCGAAGACGGCAACCTTGTACACTTCGCCGTACGGGTACGTGATTCAGTTGGGCATGGAGCGATGGCGAGGGGAACTAGTACTGACCGACCTTGACTACTTCACAGATGGCTCAACCAAAGGTCGCCGAAGAGCTTTTCGACACAATCAAGAGTCGGATCCCTGCTCCCTCCATTACCGTCTCTGCTCAGGCGGGCACAGGCGCTTCTACTAAGGACGACAAGGACGACACAGCCGAGGAGGCCTGAGCTCAAGTCCTCAGAAGCGCTGAAACTACCATATTCGACCCCAAAATCAAAAAGATGCATTTTGTCCTCTGTTCATACATGTCCTGCAGGCCAAAATCTTTCGAAGTATTTTTGGGTACCACTTTTGAAGAAGCGTGTGACTGGGCACCGCGATTGGGCCCACGCTTGCAGACGGAATCTCAGACTGCGCTCCGCCAAGGTCGCGCTCCGGAAAGCATAAAATCGTGAAAACCAAGTTGCTTTCCGTTCTGAGTAGCTGGAGTTGCTGAATCCGACATCTGAATGTTGAGCGCTTACTGCTCGTTGACAATGACGGAAGCCATGCCCATACCGGTACCGATGCACATGGAGGTCACAATGAGCTTCTTGTTCTCACGCTTTGCCTCAGCGAGACCAGTCGCGATCTGGCGGGCACCAGTGCAGCCGAGAGGGTGGCCCATAGCGATGGCACCACCGACGGGGTTGACCTTCTTGGGGTCGATGCCGGCCTTCTGCACGGAGTAGACGGCCTGGGAAGCGAAGGCCTCGTTGATCTCGAAGATGTCAATGTCGTCGTTGGTCAGGCCGGTGAGCTCGAGAACGCGGGGGATGGCGAATGCTGGGCCGACACCCATGACGCGTGGGGGGACACCGACAACGGCGGCCTGGACCCACTTTCCGATGATTGGTAGGCCGTGCTTCTTGGCAACGCTGCGGCGGGCAAGGAGAACAGCGGCGGCACCGTCGGAGACCTGCGACGCGTTACCAGCGGTGGTAGTGCCGGTCTTGGAGAAAGCGGGCTTCAGCTTGCCCAAGCTCTCCTTGGTGACACCCTCTCGGATACCGTCGTCAGCGTCAATGGTGCGCTCGTTTCCGTCCTCATCCTCGTACTTGATGGTGACGATCTCAGACTTGAACTTGCCAGCCTTCTGGGCGGCAGCAGCCTTCTGGTATGACTCGGCGGCGAAGGTGTCCTGGGCGTCCCGGGAGATGTTGTTCTCGGCGGCAACGTTCTCGGAAGTGATACCCATGGGGGCAAGGCAGTCGGTAGCCTCCTCGTTCTCCATGACAGCGTCGGACATCTTCTCGGGCATGACACCAGCACCGTAGTTCTGGGTCATGGACTCAACACCGGCACCTTGGAAAGGAAGGAATATGTAGGTCAGGACGCGTTTCAGAAAGAGTAACTTCAGTTTTCGGCCTGTGCTCACCAATACCAATGTCGATCTGGCCAGTGATGATCTCGTTGGCGATCTGGTTAGTGGCGGCAAGACCGGAAGAGCATTGACGGTTGATGGAGTTGACGGCGGTAGTGTTGGGGAAACCGGCCCAGAGGGTGGCCATACGGGCGACGGTTGCTCCACCACCGGGGGGAAGGACGTTGCCGACGGCAATGTCCTCAACGAGCTTGGGGTCGATCTTGGATTGCGCGATGATACCCTGGATGTATGCGCGATAAGGATGGAAGTTAGACAAGCATTAAGAGGGAAGGTCAATAACCTAAACTGTTATATGTTCGACAGCGATCGGTAGCGAATGATCGAACGCACCTTGAAGACCTGGCCGAGAATCTCCTCGGGGCAAGCCTGGGCGAGACCTCCCTTCTTACCGCGGGTCATGGGGGATCGGAGAGCCGCGACAATGACAACTAGCAACCGTCGCGTTCAAGAAGGAAGCAGAGAATGAGGGAATGTCAGAAATGTCGACATGGACAGGAAGCGCATCCCCGGGCGCGAAGAAGAGGAGGTTGGGTCGAGGTTCCCCACTTTTCTCTCCCCTCACCTCCTCCCCTTCACACCCCCACACACTATTCACTCACCATCGTCGTCGCGCTTCTCGAGGATAGCAGACTTTCCCTTGGGTTGAGAGACCATTTCGAACTGTATTGTAAAGGGGGTTTGGGGAATTAGGGTGGTGGAGGTGTAAGGTGGGGTGGAGGTGGTGGTGGAAGGAATCCTGTTGGAGATGTGGGTGCGGGTTTTATATGCTAGCTCCTCACCCCCAGGCCAGTTCGCCGTGAAAGCTTCGATCTGGGGGAAGCCGGCAAAGCCGGTTCTCACACAGATCTCGGCTACTCGGACCGCATCCCGCGGCGGACTTGTCAACATCCAGACTGGAAACTTCTTTCTTTACGGCCGTTTGCTCTTCTTGGCTGGGACGCTGGGCTTGGACGAAAGTGAAGAACTTCGTTGTGTATGTACAGCAGACCTTGAATTCGTGTCGTTTGAGAACTGTCCTGCGCCTTCGCGCCCGTAACTTATGTGATATGTACAAAGGATCGTCTCCACCCAAAAACAAACTCCGGGGAGAAGCCTTGATCTTGTTGCGTGAAATGTCGAAAGAGAAAAAGGTGCAGATGTTGAAAGGGTGCGAGATGCGAGATGGGAAATAGAAGTCTTGAACGGGAGTGAGAGAGCCAAGTAGCCTTGATTTCTGTATTCGGGTGGGTTTGTGTGGTGGTGGCAGAGATTCGAACCGTCCGTGGGGAAAACTTGAAAGCATGCAACGGCAACTGGTGCCAGAGGCGTAATAACACAAACCGGAAAGTCCTCTCAGTGATGAGATGGCGGGGGCGGACCTGATGGTGGCGCATAGCCCGATGGTGCAGAATAGCCCATTGGCGGACCCTGGTAAGGATTGCTCGCCGCGTATCCATTCTGGCCGTTCATGTTGCCGTTGCCATTCCAGGCAGAGGGGTCGACCCAGCCGCTTGGCGGTCGACTGTTCGCGCCAGAGGGGCCGCGACGATGTCCGTATGATGACGAAGGTGCTGTTTGGGTCCGTCCACGGCCAGAGCAGCAACGGAACAGGCGTTTGATGATGAACCATAGCAGGAGAAGAATCAGCACTCTGGAACAACACAAACCTGGTCAGTTCTATCTGCGAATAAAGGCACGAGCTCGGTTGGTCGTTACTCACCCGACTACTATTGTGACAGGGATCGAAATTCGCAGATTGTCGCGGAACCAGCCTTGGAAGATTTCTTGCCACGAGCCCCTCTGTTAACTCAGAAATAAGATCTCGTCAGCTCACTGACACGTCGAGGACTCCCATCCCCACACTGTCGACAAACTCACCTGGCATTCACCATTCTCGCACCGGCCACCCCATCGGCAAGGTGTCCCATCAATGAACGTTTGCTGAAGAACCAAGCATGACGAAAAGTTGTCCGGGTCACGGCATGCGATCGAACAGCCCGTGTCGAAACTCGTTGGGCACGACCGCGTCAACCCCAAGCTGGATCCTGCCTGTTGGCACTGTTGGTCTCGACTTGTGCATATGCCACCAGCACACTGTAATCCAGAGGCACAACTCGACCCGTCAGGCTTAGTCACGTCCGTAGGACACTCCGCACTCGTGCCAGAGCATGTCTCGGCAACGTCGCAGCGACCATCGACTGCCGGTCGGCAGACAGTCGTGTTAGAAGCAAAGCTGCATGACGAGTTGCAGCATGCGCTAGATGTCGGGTCGCAGACAGCGCCAGACGCAAATTTACATTGCGCTGTGCAGCATCGAGAACCATTTGGACCTGCATCACACTCTTCGCCGGGTTCGAGAATGCTGATAAGAGAAAGAAATCGGTCAGCAGTCGCATCTTCGCAGATGGCACGTACAGAGTCGACTTACCCATTGCCACACTGCTGAGTGCTGAGTGTTGCACGTTGCCCTGGCGCTACGACACAAGAAGTGTTCAACCCACGGCCGAGGAGAGAGCAAATGTTTCCGATCGAGCAAGGACTGAATGCGGTGGCAGTTCCACTTGAAGACGGGTTCATCACGAAGCCGCCACCGGCATTGCAGCTTGAAGAAGAGAGAGGACAGCATGTTGCCCCGCCAAACTGTGCACCTTGGCGAGCTGAGGATCCCGTCAGAGAACATGAAGTCGTGCAGTCGTGTACGGCTCCGAAATTGTGCCCGATCTGTAGAGGGTCAAATACTACTTAGCTCGTGCCCTGCGATTAGATTGGATGTGAGCATCTAAACCCACCTCATGCGCCATTATCTGAGATTCTATGGTTGTGCTAGCTGTGACACCGGTACCGCTAACGCTGTCACCGCTGCTAGAAGAAACCTCGGTCCTGCAAACAGTACCAAGCCTGGGAGAAGCGACGGATGGGGAGGTCAACGGCTGTCCAACAAGAACGTCAGTGCAGACCGCCACAGCAGCACTCACCAAGCTACGCCAACTTCAGTACCCGTGGAGCACGCCGTCAAAAGATGCCAAAGACCAGTGCTCCCGTCCTGTGTTCCGCGCCATCGACTGAAAGCGCTCAACCGTTCATCCAGCGAGAAAGAGTTCGAGCAAGGTGCATTCCACTGCTCGTTGCCGGAGGGATTGGAGGGGCACGTCGCATTGCGAACCTCCAGTGCTGTGACACCCAAGCTGACGTTGAAGGTAGACCGGTAGAGCGCGCTCACGCTGTTCATGTTTGTAAGAAGACGTCGGCGGACTGCATTTTCGTCGCCACCGAAGCGGCCGGAGTAGGAGCAGTCGGCCGCGACACCGATGTAGACCACGCGGGCAGAGGCAGGGCAGCCTACAGTAGAACCAATGTCGGAAATGTAGGAGGTATTTGCGCCGCTTCCGGCAATGTCGTTGCCTGACTGGCGACGGACGGGAGATTCGTACGAGAAACGCATGGGCGAGTCGCGTGCTTCGAGAGGCTCGCCTTCCACATCGGCCGCGCGACGACGCTCTCCCAGGGGTAGCAGATCCGTGAAGAGGGAACGACTGAAGAGAGAGGAAGGCGATGCGGTCTTAGCGACGAAGAAGCTGAGTGGCGAGCGCGAAAATTCATCGTTGTTCTTTTCGGTAAGGAAGAGATGGCTGTTGACGTTGAAGTCGTGCGAGTCGGCACTGCAGCCCGCGTCGGCGTTGTTGATGGTTAGAGGAGTCTCGGCGCGACGAACGGAGCGAATCTGTGTCTCTTCATCTTCAGAGAGCATGTCGCTCATGCGATGGACGATGATAGAGTTCTCCTCAAGATCGCGGCGGGAGCGAGTAAGCACTGGATCGAGTGGCGAACGCAACGCTGCGTATGTTGAAGCGGTGCTGATGAAGTGAACATTGCCGTTCCAATCGAAGGTGCCCTCGAATGAAGGGGATCGTCCTTGTAAAGAGGTGTCGTCATGAATAGTACTGAGGACGAAGACAAGTCGATGAAGATGGGTGAGAATCTGGAATGTGATGAAGCGAGTCCATGAAGGCAATGCTACTCACATGGCTGCCCTTCCCACGATACCTTCTTCCGCTGCATCATCGATTGCGCGAGAGGCGTACAGTTCGCGCTTGATTCCTGCCGCTTCGCGGACTGCTCTTCGCCCACTTTGTCTGGAGTGTACGACGACTCCGTGGTACGCTTTTACGTCGGGCCGGAAAATGCGATGCTGTGAAGGGGAGCCTGCGTTGACAAGGATGCCATCAGGGTGAACGAGGTCGGTATTGGGCTCGAGATGAAGGTGGAAGCGCTGACCAAAGGCGCGGAAGGTAAGTCGAAGGGAATCTTGCGGCAGAACCTCTTCGCTGGGCGCCAGTTTGCGGGGCAGGTACACTTCGCGGTCTGTAATTGTAGGGTCGCGTGCCTGATTCATCACAGATTTGCGAGTGAGACTGTCGGAATCAGATGCGTGGCTGCGACGAGCAAGCTTTTGCTGCTGCTGATCGCTTTCCAGCGGCTGACGGCTGATGAGGTCGAAGGAGATGTCGGAGGCATGACTGATGCGTCGGAAGGGCCGTGGAGGAGTGCTGGAAGCGATGACCGAGTATGTGGTGGCGAGCCAGAGCAGGGAAGCTAGCAAAAGCCAGCGCGAGGCCAGCGATGTTAAGGAGGAGCGCATACTTGAGGTACCAGGCGTGAATGCGACGGTCGTCCGGGTGATGGTGATCTGTGCTGCGACTGAGATTGGGGGCTATGCGGTGAGCCGAATAGATAATCAACGAGGGCCGTTGGATGTATATGTACTGAATGGCGGTGCAGATGTGCAGGGACCAGGACGTTGGGTCGCTGGGGGAAGGTGGAGTGAATTGAAGAGGGGAAAAGAAATGGAGAGTCAAAGAGTGAGAAGAGGTCGTCACTGCCAAGCCGGGTGAGTCCTTCGTCTGTGTCGGCCGTCCGAGTCGCCTTCCAGTCAGAGCAGTAATGTGGTGGTGAGCAGAAAGCGTCTGAGTCTTTCACAGAGCGTCCCAGGAGGAGGAAGGGGATGGAGGGGAAGAGAGAGGGGAATCGGCAGAGGAAGGTAAATCAATCAGAGGCCGTGTCAACTTCTTGGCGCTCTCCCGCTGAACATCAAAGCAGTGCATCATCCTCTGAAAAAGCATTCATCAGCACACATCCCGCTTCGTCAGCTCGCCAGTGGCCACCCATTGAAAAGCCATCAGGCCACCAAAAGCCACAAGGGCAACCAGCTTCAGCGCTCTCACCATCCGGTGGTGAATCAACTTCTTTGCAGAGTCAGTGTGTTGGTACAAGTGGGGCGGCGGGGGAGGCCGTTGGATGAGCGAGAAGTCCGAATGTAATTGCCGACCTTCAAAAGCCGGAAGCCCGGAGCATGGCAAAGCCGCGTTTGTGCTGCAGAAATCCACAGCGAGCCACATGGTTCCCACGTGAGAATTTCTGCGTGTGGAAAATTAAATAACCAAAAAAGGGGTTTCTACGGGCTTACGGCCGAAAGCCGAAAGCATCGATGCTCAACGCGGGTCGCGTAACGCCTCAAGCGGCCAGACGTTAAATACAACACCCTCAATTGTCACGTGATCCCAATCATTTCCGCCAGGAAACACACGAAATAACACACAACAGAGTAACAGACCTCAGCAATGCGTTCTAACTTCTAGACATCCATACGGCCATTCCCCAGACTCTTAGTACTGGGTTTCTATCGTTGCAATTTCTTACGGCCGTAAAATAACCACCAACAACGATCGAAAAAAGTTTGTCAATTCGGCACCAAATCGCTTGAATGT